>JBBPBX010039047.1:10723-28146 GCA_038048925.1 Garcialebias charrua
CATACATACATACATACATACATACATACATACATATATATATATATATATATATATATATATATATATATATATATATATATATGTGTGTGTGTGGTGTCCCTCAGGGGTCGGTTCTGAGGGCCCTGCTGTTTTCCCTTTACATGCTGCCTTTAGGTCAAATTATTAATCAGTTCAACATTTCTTTTCACTGTTATGCCGACGATACACAGCTTTACATCAGGACTGGAGCGTCCTCATCTTCCACCTTGTCATCTCCATCTTCACTCACTGCCCTCTCTACCTGCCTGGAGGCAATAAGGGCATGGATGAATCAGAACTTTCTTCAATTAAACTGCTCCAAGACTGAGGCCATACTAGAGCTGTCATCGGGCCGGAAATCCACGGCCCTACCCTACCCGAGCCCTTAGTTTAATTACCCAAGCCCGAGGGAGCCCGCTGATTTCCTAGAAATCACCGCCCGACCCGACCCTACCCGATTAAAAAAAAAAAAAAAAAAAAAAAAAAAAACACTACGTTTATTTATTAAGCTTTTACTGCGTTCTCCCACTCAGCAAAAGAACTTGATGTTGTTCTTCTGTGTTTTGATGGAGGAGGTGTGAGCGCGCTGCTCGCGGTGACTTTTGATGTTGAAGCTTCAGGAATGTCAGGAATGCGGCAACTTGTTCCGCCGCAGATGAGAGCAGTGTGCGGACGTGAGCGTGCACCTGACGCACGTCAGCTGGTGACATCATTTTGAGCTTGTTAAAGTTAGGCCACAGAAATAATGCAACTCTGTGCAAGTCGTGGATAATAATTTTGCGCTCCAGCACTTCTGCATGTCTGCGGCGCAGAAACACCTGCTGCGGAGAGTCTGTGTGTGAGGACTGGCAGTGTTGCTTCAGTTTCTCATTCCAGAGACAAACCAGGTTGGTGGGATATTTGTCACCCTCCAGTTCTCTCTGTGCACGGTAAAATGGTTCGAGAAATGTCACTAAAAAGTCCAGCATGTCGGGGGAGACGCTGTCCAGGCGCGCCCGCGCGCCTGCTCTCTGGCTGAGTTGCGCAATTTAGTGGCTGCGCTGCGGTTTTCACCATCTAAATTCACTCTATTAATTATTTCCTCATCAGTAAACTTACTGCCTTATATTCTTTACAAGCAGATTAAAACAATTTTATATTGTGTGCATTTTTATTTAGTTTTGTTTGTGCTGTATGATTAAAAAAAACCACATCAAAGCCCGAGCCCGACCCGGCCCGCCAATCAAACGCAAAAATATGGCCCGAGCCCTACCCGAAGTCGGGTAGGGCTCGGGTAGGGTCGGGCTCGGGCGAAGAAACGACACCTCTAGGCCATACTGATTGGCACCCCTCATGAGGTACAAACATCTCCTATAACAACACTTTCCTTTTCTGGACAAGACATCCCCCTCTCCACCTCTGTTACTAATCTTGGAATAAAAATGGACTCACATCTTACATTTGAAAATCACATTAAGCTTCTGTTTAAAACTTGCTTCTTCCATCTTCGAAACATCTCCAGACTTCGCCCATCCCTAACTTTTTCCGATGCTGAGAAGCTCGTCCATGCTTTTGTCTCCTCCAGGCTCGACTACTGCAACTCCCTGTTTATTGGAATCCCTGGCAAAAACCTTCAGAAACTTCAATATATTCAAAACAGTGCAGCAAGGATCTTGTTGAGAGTTCGTAAATTTGAACATATTACGCCCATTCTCCATAACCTTCATTGGCTTCCTGTCGCCTACAGAATTCAGTACAAAACTGCTCTCATTACACATCAATGCTTACACGGAACTTCACCAGATTATCTGAAGGATATTCTTATTCCATACTCATCCACCCGGTCGCTGCGGTCACAGAACAGTAATCTCCTTCACATTCCGAGAACCAAATTAAGGACCATGGGAGACCGGGCTTTCAGTGTGGCTGCCCCCCGCCTGTGGAACTCTCTTCCTGACTGTCTGAGAGCCCCACAGTCACTGGTTGACTTTAAGAGCGGCTTGAAGACCTTTCTTTTCAACCGAGCATACTCTACCTTCTCATGATTCTACTTTTGATCTTAGTTGATACTGTTATTGAATTTACTTGTTCAGGGTATATACAGAAACTCTTAAGTTAAAGGGGACCTCAGATGCATTTTTTAAATTTTTATGTTATTTCTGTGTGCTATCTAGACCCTATTCCTTCAATTTAATGCACAAAATAATTATTAGATAATCAATTATACCCTTTTTAATTCTGCCATTTTTAACTTTCGTTTTGAACGACCGGTTTCTTGAAGTCCACGCCCTTCAACGATCTGTTCACGCCCTCTGTAACAGCCAGTATCTGTAATGTGTTGTTGTTTTAAAATTAGCTCTTTTTTTATTACTCATTTGACTTACTGTTAGTGTTAGCTTAAGATAACTTACCGAAACCCGTCTGAGCGCGCCGCAGTTTGCTGCTCCTTTTAGCATTAGACCACCCGAATCCGAAGCTAATGTTAGCTTGTTCCTCTTCCGGTTTTCGCCAGCTCCGCTCGTTGCACGCGATGAGATTTTGGGAGTTATCGCTGTTCCAGTGAAGACAACACAAAGTTCACCAAGTGTCTCCCGTAAATTAATCTGTAAGGAGAAGGTCCTCTTGCTGCGAGCCTGCTGCGAGGCTGCTGCAAGGCTGTACAGTTGAAGCTCCGCTCCATCGCGCCGGAAGAGGGTCCCGTCGAACCCGGTCCTTCCGCCTGTGGTCCGCTCGTTTAATTTTTGCCGGCTGCGCGTTGGCAGCGATCGCAAATACACTAAAAATTGAACTAAAACATAAAAATAACAATTATACTTTATTTATAAAGCCATTTAAAAAAACACAGCTGCAACAAAGTGCTGTACACATGAAATTAAGAACATATAAACAAAAGATGAGATGAAATCATGAAAAACAACAGTCATGTGTTTAATACAGAAGTGGGTTGAGCCTAACCAGGGGTTGCTAGGTGAGGGGCTGGACTCAGGTTTGATCTGATTGGCTGGCGGCTTGTGACGTCAATAAATGCAGGAAGTGTGAATCCTGGTGTATTTATCAAAAATAAATAAATCTACTTAGAGTAAATAAACCACTGGGTGCATTTTTTTGGCACAAGGACTGTTTTTTTATGAAGTAAATACCCAAAGTTTAGTAAAAAAACATTAAAAAGTGAATTTTGCATGTGTGGTCCCCTTTAAATTTAATACATTTTAATACATTTTTAATACCATCACAATATTTTTTAATACCATCACGACACTGAGCTGCAACCGTAGCGGCAACCTCTTGTACTTTAGTTTGTAAAGTGATAAGATTACTGTCATTTTCTTCCTAAATTTTGGTAGTAAATGTAGTTTTATAATAATTACTGTATGGATACATCAATTTCCTTTTTGCCTCAATAAAAGCACTGACCTATTTGTTATTTAAATCTAACCCAAGAGAAAAAGTTTGTTCCCACACACAACATATCTCTAATGGCAAATGAAAAACTGTAAACTTGAAAACAGAAGTTTAGTTAAAATAATTCAACACTGAACAAATGCACAATTCAAAAAGAGGGAGAAAAATAATAACTACCATATTTTTCATCCTGTAAGTCAGTTTTTTGCATAATTTACATGCCTTGCAACTTATAGGCCGAAGTGACATATTTATAGATTTTTTCCCATATTTATAAACCACTTTTTGACTGAAATATGACCCGTTTCCATTCATTCTGACTGAAAAAAAAACTGCAGTTCCTGATGGCCCCATAGTAGTTCTAGGGCATGCTGTTGGCTGTTGTATCATGTAATAGGAAAGCGTGTCTATAATGACAAATTAAAAAAAGTTCAAGACAAAAACAACTGGACTTTATTTATTATACTATTCATTATACTATTATACTATACTTTATTGTTTTTTTCTTGCACTTTTTAGAATTCACCATGTCCTGGATGACTGAGAATCTTCACCAGCTATTACTGACTCAATCGGCCTGCCATACCCTCCCCACCTCTCTGCTCTGCTTGCCAGCCAGCTACACCACGGCGGCGAAATGCAGCTAATTTTACCATTAAAGTGCATTTATTAAGAAAATGACAGACAGAAACACACCTTTGCTATAATTTTGAGCTAACAAATAATTATTTAGGTATTTTCCTTGTTAAAAGTCGGCGAAACGAGCCGCACTCCTTTTTCCTGTTTCTCAATGCTGAGCGATCACGGAGTACACAGACAGCGAAACTTTTATTTGAAAATAAAGCTGATTTAACCATTAAAGTACATTTATTAAGAAAACGTTAGACTGAGACACACCTTTGCTATAATTTCGAGCTAACAAACAATTGTTTAGGTACATTTCTTGTTAAATGTCGGAGGATAAAGCCGCGCTCCTCTTTCCTGTTTCTTTTTACTGACATGATAAGCCTCGGTCAGCTGTAGGTGCGCGCGTAGCGCACACTGACTGACGATATGACGTCATTGATTTAGCTAAGGTCCTACTCGGAACATAAAATTAGAAAAGATAAATAAATTCACAGACATTTTTTTAGACGACAGAACGAGAAAAATATAGTTGTGTAGGTTTTTAAAAAATTAATACCTCGTCAGATGACGTTTATTACTTTTTAATACTTTTTAATGGCCTTAATTTGTGTTAATTTCATTTACTATCTTTTACTACCTTTTACAACCCCGCGGATACCCTGTACAGGGTATATACAGAAATTCTCAAATTTAATACCTTTTAATACCTTTTTAATATCATCACAATATTTTTTAATACCATCACAACACTGAGCTGCAACCGTAGCGGCAACCTCTTGTACTTCAGTTTAGAGCAACTAATTGTAAAGTGATAAGATTACTGTCATTTTCTTCCTAAACTTTGGTAGTAAATGTAGTTTTATAATAATTACTGGATACATCAAATTTGCTTCTTGCCTCAATAAAAGCACTGACCTATTTGTTGTTTAAATCTAACCCAAGAGAAAAAGTTTGTTCCCACACATAACATATCTCTAATGGCAAATGAAAAACTGTAAACTTGAAAACAGAACAGTTTAGTTAAAATAATTCAACACTGAATACATGCACAATTCAAAAAGAGAGGGAGAAAAATAATAACTACCATATTTTTCATCCTGTAAGTCGCAGTTTTTTGCATAATTTACATGCCTTGCAACTTATAGGCCGAAGTGACATATTTATAGATTTTTTCCCATATTTATAAACCACTTTTTGACTGAAATATGACCGTTTCCATTCATTCTGACTGAAGAAAAAAAAACTGGAGTTCCTGATGGCCCCATAGTAATGCTAGGGCATGCTGTTGGCTGTTGTATCATGTAATAGGAAAACGTGTCTATAATGACAAATTTAAAAAAGTTCAAAGCAAAAACAACTGGACTTTATTTATTATACTGTACTATTATACTATACTTTGTTTTTTTCTTGCACTTTTTGTTTTTTTCTTGCACTTTTTAGAATTCACCATGTCCTGATGACTGAGAATCTTCACCAGCTATTAATGACTCAATCGGCCTTCCATACCCTCCCCACCTTTCTGCTCTGCTTGGAACCTTCAATCCAGCCAGCTGCACCGCCCCGGCGAAATGCAGCTTATTTGACCATTAAAGTGCATTTATTAAGAAAATGATAGACAGAAACACACCTCTGCTATAATTTCGAGCTAACAAATAATTGTTTAGGTATTTTCCTTGTTAAATGTCGGCGAAACGAGCCGCGCTCCTTTTTCCTGTTTCTCACCGCTGAGGGATCACGGAGCACACAGGCAGCGAAACTTTTTTTTAAAAATAAAGCCGATTTAACCATTAAAGTGCATTTATTAAGAAAACGTTAGACTGAGACACACATTTGCTATAATTTCGAGCTAACAAACGATTGTTTAGGTACATTTCTTGTTAAATGTCGGAGGATAAAGCCGCGCTCCTCTTTCCTGTTTCTTTTTACAGACATGATAAGCCTCGGCCAGCTGTAGGTGCGTGCGCACACTGACTGACGATATGACGTCATTGTTTTAGCTAAGGTCCTACTCGGAACATAAAATTAGAAAAGATAAATTAATTCACATTTTTTTAGACGACAGAATGAGAAAAATATAGTTGTGTATGTTTAAAAAAAATGTAATACCTCGTCAAATGACATTTATTAGTTTTTAATACTTTTTAATGGCCTTAATTTGTGTTAATTTAATTTACTACATTTTAATACCTTTTACAACCTTGCGGATACCCTGCATCAGCATGCCACTGACCCCCCTGAAAACAAAAACTCTGTAAAAAATAATTTACAGGTCACATTACAACTGGAGAGACAAACATTCCCATCATTCAGTGCATCATAATAATAATAATAATAATAGTCACATTTTTGTCATCTGTGTATGTTTCCATACAAGACGAAATTTGACTCTGCATTTAACCCAATCACCACCAGGTGGGGCAGTGGGCAGCTATAGAAAGCGCGCCGGGGAGCAGTTGGGATGAGATGTGCTGCTCAAACACACCACAAGTTATGCCATGACTGGTTCGAACCTGGGTCCTTCGGGTCCCAATTTGGTTCCCCTGCCACTACACCATAGCATCCAGCTGAAAAACTGATTTGACACTTTCAGTCTGCAAGACTTCTCCCTCCTGGCTGGGGATGCCCAAAGTCCACAGCAAACTTCACTTTTTCTTCAAAATACACCCCCCCCTTCGAACTTCCTGTTCCTCGCCATGTCTCCACAAAGCAGATCGCATTAGTGAAATGGCTCACCTGTCTTTTTCCACTGTCGTTATCATTGTTGCAGAAATCATCTTCAGATCTCCCCCTCCCTCCACACAGCCCCAATTGTCCACCATCAGCATCTCTTCACACAATTTTTCATCCGATCACGCTCATTCACTGATATTCAGACCCACAAAAAATCCATTACTTCAATGTCATTACACTTTGTGTATAAGGAGCCACAGTCCTCATCATTCTTGTAAAACTCCCCAGCCTGCAAACACTCCCACCCTCTGTCCACAGATTTATAATTCACGTAGGCAGCATGGATGCATCCTGTCATCACTCCACAACCACCAGAACTGAGTTGAACAAATTTCTGGAATTTCTCAACACCTGTGGCAAATAAGAGTTTATAATCTGTAGGACAAAACTTCTGTTCTGGCAAATTAATTTTTTTCCTGAGGTATTACATAAGTTTTTATGACATTCTGTGTACCTGTATATCCATCCATCCATCCATCCATTTTCGTCCGCTTATCCGGGGTCGGGTCGCGGGGGTAGCAGCCTAAGTAGGGAGGCCCAGACTTCCCTCTCCCCAGCCACTTGGAGCAGCTCCTCTGGGGGAATCCCAAGGCGTTCCCAGGCCAGCCGAGAAACATAGTCCCTCCAGCGTGTCCTGGGTCTTCCTCTGGGTCTCCTCCCGGTGGGACATGCCCGGAACACCTCACCAGGGAGGCGTCCAGGAGGCATCCTAACCAGATGCCCGAGCCACCTCAACTGGCTCCTCTCGATGTGGAGAAGCAGCGGCTCTACTCCGAGTCCCTCCCGGATGACTGAGCTTCTCACCCTATCTCTAAGGGAGAGTCCAGACACCCTGCGGAGAAAACTCATTTCAGCCGCTTGTATCCGAGATCTCGTTCTTTCGGTCACAACCCAAAGCTCATGACCATAGATGAGGGTGGGAACGTAGATCGATCGGTAAATTGAGAGCTTTGCCTTTCGACTCAGCTCTCTCTTCACCACGACAGACCGGTACAGCGCCCGCTTCACTGCGGACGCTGCACCTATCCGCCTATCGATCTCACGCTCCAGTTTTCCCTCATTCGTGAACAAGACCCCGAGATACTTAAACTCCTCCACTTGGGGCAGGACCTCCTCCCCGACCCGGAGAGGGCATGCTACCCTTTTCCGGCTCAAGACCATGGCCTCGGATTTGGAGGAACTGATCCTCATCCCGGCCGCATCACACTCGGCTGCAAACCGCTCCAGCGAAAGCTGTAGATCACGATCTGATGAAGCCAATAGGACCATATCATCTGCAAAAAACAGAGAAGCGATTCTAAGGCCACCAAAACGGATCCTCTCAACACCTTGGCTGCACCTAGAAATTCTGTCCATAAAAGTTATGAACAGAATCGGTGACAAAGGGCAACCTTGACGGAGTCCAACTCTCACTGGAAATGAGCCTGACTTACTGCCGGCAATGCGGTCCAAGCTCTGACACCGGTCGTACAGGGACCTAACAGCCCATATCAATGGGCCAGGTACCCCATACTCCCAGAGTACCCCCTACAGAACCCCCCGAGGGACGCGGTTGAATGCCTTTTCCAAGTCCACAAAGCACATGTAAACTGGTTGGGCAAACTCCCATGTACCCTCCAGGACCCTGCTGAGGGTGTAGAGCTAGTCCAGTGTTCCACGACCAGCACGAAAACCACACTGTTCCTCCTGAATCCAAGGTTCGACTATCCGACGGACCCTCCTCTCCAGAACCCCTGAATAGACCTTACCAGGGAGGCTTAAGAGTGTGATCCCCCTATAGTTGGAACACACCCTACGGTCCCCCTTTTTGAATAGGGGAACCACCACCCCAGTCTGCCAATCCAAGGGAACTGCCCCCGATGTCCACGCGATATTGCAGAGTCGCGTAAGCCAACACAACCCCACAACATCCAGAGCCCTAAGGAACTCAGGGCGAATCTCATCCACCCCCGGAGCCCTGCCACCGCGGAGCTTTTTAACCACCTCGGTGACCTCAGCACCAGAGATTGGAGAGCCCGACCCAAAGTCCCCAGGCTCCGCTTCCTCAGTGGAAGACGTGCCAGTAGGATTGAGGAGGTCTTCGAAGTATTCCGCCCACCGACTCACAACATCCCGAGTTGAGGTCAACAGCACGCCATCCCCACCATAAATGGTGTTGGTCGCGTACCGCTTTCCCCCCCTTAGACGCCGGATGGTGGACCAGAATCACCTCGAAGCCGTACGGAAGTCATTCTCCATGGCCTCTCCGAACTCCTCCCACGCCCGAGTTTATGCCTCAGCAACCGCCCGAGCCGCTTGCCGCTTGGACTGTCGGTACCTATCTGCTGCTTCCGGGGTCCCACAGGCCAAAAAGGCCCAATAGGACTCCTTCTTCAGCTTGACAGCATCCCTCACCGCCGGTGTCCACTATATGTTTGGAGGATAAATACAATATATTATATATACCATATATACCATCCCAGAGGTCTGCCAAGTTGCCAATAGCCATAACACCGCAGTACCACCGCAGTACCACCGCAGGTTGTGAACAACCTGGTGTCAGTTCACATTGTGAAAGGACAGGCTATAAGCCAAAAACAGGTATACTTTCAACCATCTCCTATGTTTTTCAACTTAGGGCTGTCCATGGAGGTTACATGCCATGTGACCCTAGATAACAGGACCACGTCTGTTGCTATATGCAACACAGGCACAGAAGAGGTACTGATCCCAAAAAACACACAGCTTGGATGGTTGAACTCCACTGATTTTCATGATTTTGAACTTAGCATTCCATTTCTGGGAAGACTCCCAGAAAACTTGATCCCAAGTCAACACACAGGGCAAGTCTTGTTCACAAAACCAACACAGGCCATAGCTCTCTTCTCCCCCAATGATTCCACCATGACACAGTCAACCGGTTCGGTTTCAACCGAGGAGACAGTCTAGGTCCTCAAACTTATAGTGCCCTACCTGTAGTAGGGCACTATAAGTCTAAACCCAGCAGGGCAGCACCTGACTGAACAACAATAAGAGTACCTTCAGTAGAAATACCATCATGAGAAATAGTAGCTTTTAAGCACCCTTTCACATCAATTTTCTCTTTTGCATAAGTAACAAGAGCAAATGTAGGTTCAGTTAGTACACAGTCATAAAAGTAGGTGTGGTAGATCTCTTGTGGTATAATGGACACTGATGAGCCTGTATCCACAATCAGCTCAACATCTGTACCTCGTCCATTAACAGTCACTTGAACTGTGCAGAGAATCTTGTCTTGCACTGCATTGTTCATGTAAAGAATCGTGGCTTCATTAACGACAACTTCACGTACCTCCTTTTGAGTCGAACGGCAAACACGTGAAAAATGACCCACTTTACCACACTTGTTGCATGTCGTTTTAGCAGCAGGGCATGAAGGGTGGTTAGCAAGATGGTCGAAGGATCCACAGCGGAAGCAGGAACGGCGTGTAGTGGCAGCAACTTGAGTCGTGAAAGTAGCATGGTCCCGCGGCGTCCTCCTCGCGTCCCAGCGGCGGCTTGACTTTGGCTGCTTTTGTACGGCCCTCACGGGAGCTGAAGCGTTAGCAACGTTAGCATCGGAAAGTACGGCCCTCACGGGAACAGAAATGCTAGCAGCGGTAGCATCAGAAAGTACGTTAGCATCTCTTAATCCACTCTCAATTTGTAACGCCAACGTGGTAGCTTTAACGAGAGTTAGCTCTGGTTCGAGTAACAGTCTGTCTCTAATGTGAGTATTAGCAACACGCTCTATCAGTTGATCACGTAGCATTTGTTCCTCCATGTTTCCAAAGTCACATGTGGCAGCTAACTCACGCAGAGAAGCTAAGAATTGTTGTACCTTTTCATCCGGCCTCTGTGCACGTTGTCGAAACTTGTGACGTTCAGCAATGACGTTCACCTTCGGGACGAAATGTTCTTTAAGGGCAGTAATAGCAGTAGCGAACGTGGTCCCAGTATTCGGCAGGTTGTAGAAAAGTCTTTGGCCTTCTGTACCCAACGCATGTAGTAGAACTGCGCGCTTTCTCGCGTCAGGCCAGCCATCTCCCGATGCGGCTATTACTAGCATGTAGTTGTCGAACATCTTTAGCCATGTTGGAAACGGTATCGCCGGTTCACCTGGGCAAGGCATGAATGGAGCAGGCAAAGGTACAGAAAGAGCCATCCTTGTCGCCAATGTTGTGGTGTTGCTAATATGTAAGAGTAGAATCAGACCACTGCAGACGTAGCTCCGTTACGAACACCATGCTTTATTCAACACTTCTCAACTTCTTCTTCTCTCCTCTCCACATCCTGTTCTCTCCCTACTCGGAGGTTCCCCTGCTGTCCATCTTATGCAATTGCAGGACACAACACAATCATAAAAGTACATTACACATTTGTATCGAGATTAGCTCTGATTTAATAACTACTGTAGACAAGAATTCAAATTGAAAACAAACAGACAAGTTATGTTTAACTCCCTGTTGGCACATTTACTTAAAAGTTTAATGGTTTAAGAAAATAAGAATAAGGAGGAAGGATTAGAATGAAAGCTGTTAATTTTTGTTTTTCTTTCTTCTTTCGGCTTTTTTTCCCCCCCTGCGTTAGGGGTTACCACAGCGATCTAGTCGCACGAAGATTTGGCTGTTGTTTTTACGCCGGATGCCCTTCCTGACACAACCACAGACCACCGAGCAACCACAGCCCTCTGTGTGGAGTAGAGAGCTGATATCTAGGGTTCCCGGGGGAGCAGATGGTGTGGGTTAAGGGCCTTGCTCAAGGGCCCAGAGTGGGGCAGATGAGGGTGGAGACAGGTGTGACCGCTTCACTTATCCCACCCACATCTTTGATGTTGTCGGTACCGGGGCTTGAACCGGCGATCTTCCGATCACAAGCGCACCTTCTTAACCTCTGCGCCACCACTCCCTCCGAATGAAAGCTAAGTTTAACAGAAGTTAATTATTTTGAAATGCGACAAGGTGACACTTTTCCCAAACAAGTCCGGCTGGACTCCTCGCACGTTCAGCATACAATCTACGACTCTTTACCTGGTGACGACACGTCTCTTGGAGATAAGAGCTGAGAAGTTGTGGACCCTTAATGGACTGTGTTGTCCAGTAGACGTCCAGTTGAAACTTCTCACGCGTGTATGGCTGATTCAACGATACGAGCAAGAGCGCCTTTCCCGGCAGGAACAAAGCCAACGTCCTGGCTGGTTTCAAAATAAAACTTTCAGAAAACAAATTCTTTCAAACAGAAATGAGTGAGTTACACCGATGCTCTGCTGTAACTCTGGCTGAGAAACGTAGGTCTAATTGACAAATGACCACAACGTCTCACCAGTTTCCAGAGAAAACTCTGCTTGACTCAGTTCTATATCTATTTCATTTAATGAATCCATATTATTGATTAATGTATTCTATAACTGTATTTGAATATGTATTTTTTTAATTTCCTTTCTTTCCTATTAAGTTCAGATCTACTATTGGGTCTGTGAGTATCCATGGATGATTACCACAATTTTCTAAAATTCTTGAAAAATTATTTGTGATTAGATTAGACAAATTTCTTGATGACTATAACATTTTAACTAACAGCCAATATGGGTTTAGATCTAAAAATTCTACTTCTATGGCTCTTATGGAATTGACAGAACAAATTTCCACTGCTGTTGATCAAAAGCAACACTGTGTGGGTTTGTCTGTTGATCTAAAGAAAGCTTTTGATACAGTTGATCACACTATTCTCCTCGAGAAGTTAAATAAATATGGTATTCGAGGACTGACCTTGAAATGGGTATCTAGCTATTTGGAGGACAGAAGTCAATTTGTACAGATAGACAATACCAGATCAAAACACAACAGAATCACATGTGGAGTCCCTCAGGGTTCTATACTGGGACCTAAACTTTTTATTTTGTATATAAATTATTTGGTAAAAGTGTCTGGTATTCTAAGGTGTGTTCTTTTTGCTGATGATACCACCTTCTTTTGTTTTGGTTATGATTTGAAACAAATGTTCGAGTTGTTAAAAGAGGAGATCTCAATATTACAAACTTGGTTTAGTTTAAATAAGTTATCATTAAATTTAGAAAAGACTAACTATATGTTATTTAGCAAAAATAAAATAAACAAATTTTCTATCAAAATTGATGGTGTTGAACTAAGTAGAGTGGATGAGGTGAAGTTTTTGGGTGTAATTGTTGACGAGAGATTGTCGTGGAAACAGCATGTAAATTTTGTTAAAACTAAGTTATCTAAATCTATTGGCATATTCAATCAATCAATCAATCAACCACCTTTATTTAACCAGGTAGAGCCCGTTGAGATCGAGATCTCTTTTACAAGGGTGACCTGGTCAAGTGGTCAGCAGCACACGTCACATTGGCAATAGGCAAATACTAAAGGACTTGTTAAATGATAGGGCTCTCTATTTGCTATATAACTCAATTTTTGTTCCACATTTAATTTATTGTGTGGAGGTTTGGGGTAAAGCCTGTACAACTATAACAAATTCTATTTTTATTTTGCAGAAAAGAGCGGTGAGAATTATTGCTAGAAAGCCTTATCGTCATCCATCAAATGTATTATTTAAACAACTCAAATTATTGAAATTTCATGAATTGGTAGATTATAATATTTTGTTAGTAATGCATAAGGCTCATAAGAATGTGCTACCTACAAATGTTCAAATGTTTTTCATAAAGAGAGAAAGCTGTTACAGTTTAAAAGGAACTGAAATATTTGTTAAACCTAGATATAGGACTAGTTTGAAGGGACGTTTTATTTCAAATAAGGGAGTGGAATTGTGGAATGTTTTGGAAAAAGATGTTAAAGATGTAAACTCTGTGATGAAATTCAAAAAAATTGTCAAGTCTAAACTACTAGCAAAATACTAAAGCTTCAAGTAATGCATCCTAATCTATTTGTTGATTATTGAGTGTGAAATGTTACTAAATTGATCTGTTGTTTTTGGTAGTTAATTGTTTGAATGGATTGTTTGTAAATTGTTTGTTTTGTTTTTTGTGGTAAAAAAGGGGCAGACAAAATAAGAAAATTTTCTTCTTTCTGCCACCTTTCATTTTATGTATTTTGATTTTTTTTCTCATATATTTTTTCTTTCTTTCCAAAAGTCAAATAATCGCTTCATCCACCGCTCTGTACCGCTTCCTCTGCCGACTGCAATGAATGAGGAAGTGAAATTGTCACAAGTGAATAAAAGTGGGGTTCAACGTGGCTGCCAGAGGCTCTGAAGATTTCCTGGTGTTCTGGACTAGCGCCCCATAGTTTTATTTTTTATTTTTTAGAAGGTTTTAGTAACATATAAACACAGAATATCGCAGCATCTCCAAGAGACTGCAACTGGGGGCGGAACAGATCTCAAGTTCAGCGGAGAACGGACTGTGGCTCGCCCCTCAGAGCTCTGAGGGGGAGGGAGCAGAATGCTTTTCCTTGTTGAAAATTTTTCTAAGTGCCAGGGCTTTCCAGAAATCACAGACCCCACCTTTAACAGTTTTACCCTGAACTGTGCCCTGATATTAAAGCATCCTGTACTGCAGAATTACAGCATGAGAGTGACCCTCATGTTAATACCAGATCATCATTAAATGACAAAAATATACTGTTGATCAATTCTGAATTAACACAAATTAAAAGGAAGTCTTTCTAATTGATTTGTGTTTCTTAATTCAAGATAATTGTAACAAAATAGTGTCCACTTGTCTCCTTCAGAGCTCAAGAAAAGCATATCACTCAGAGTTTCAGAGAGATGTGAAGAGGTTTAAATCCAGTAACGGACATGAGAGTGCTGTATTACTACAGTCCCCCTTTTTGGAAGTCATCGCCTGTCCTTGGAGATGAGTTCCAACACGAAAGGATACCACCGAATGTCTCTGACCTTTATGTAATCCAGCAAGTGGAAAAAAAAATTACTCCCATAATGTTTTTGGAAATTCCATACTGTTCGTAGGTAATCCCATTGCGGTAAGTTTTCAATCCTTTGGAAAACATAGTCTGTTAACCCTTGGAAACAAAGTCTTATAATGCACAGCGGTAATTCCACAATGATTGGGGTTTTTGATTTCATCAGCAACAATGGATTTTTAATCAGCATGTAGAGGGGATCCCTCGATTGACGCAGAGGAGGCGACCTTTGGATGAAGGTTGAAGACCAACGTTGGAGTTGCAGGTCCTCGTCTCATTACCTGGTGAAAATACTTCTCTGGAGATAAGAGCAACTAAGTTTTGTGGACACTAACGGACTGTGTTGTCCAGTTGACGTCCAGTTGACTTCCGCGCGTGTATGGCTGACAGACGAGCAGAAGTGCGCTTTTTCCAGCAGGAACAGAGCCAGCTCCTGGCTGAGTTTCAAAATAAAACTTTCCAGAAAACAAATTCTTTCAGAAATGAGTGAGTGAGTCACAGTAAAGCTTTACTGTAACTCTGCTGAGAAACATAGGTCTAGTTGACACAATGACCAGAACGTTTCCAGCTTTTTCCAGAGGAGAAAACCAGTTGTTAGTTCAGTTCTCCCCCTTTGCACTAAAGTCAAAACGGAAGTAAGACTTTATATGGAGGGTGGAGTCTGCCCACCTCCTGAATGGCTTATTGGTTGGTTTAACAAAATAACGGATGGATTTTTCATCCCCATAGGCAGAAGGTCTCTGAAAGACAGTAGGAAAACTTGTTTATAGAATCGGCCAGATGGCCGCTTGTGAGCACAGAGAATATTATGGCTAACTTCACAGACAACACAAAAGGAAGTTGCAAGTTAAAAGTTTACCCTGAACTGTGCCATAATATTAAAGCCTGCTTGTTCTGCAGAAATAAACCAGCAGAAGGGTCAAACTCATGCAAGTAACAGATCATCATTAAATGACAAAAGTATACTGTTGATCAATTCTGAATTAACACACATTAAAAGAAAGTTCTTTTTGATTGATTGGTGTCCATTAATTCAAAATAATTGTAACAAAATAGTGTCCACTTGTCTTCTTCAGAGCTCAAGAAAGTGTAACATTCAAAGTCTCAGAGAGATGTGAAGAGGTTTAAATCCCATAACGGACATGAGAGTGCTGTATTGCTACAATATCCACATTTCTCTAGAGCCTGTTTTGTGTGTGATTTCTCCTTCTGTCTGGCTCCTGAGTTAGTGGGACGCTGTCTGCTCTGTGATACAGAGTCCTGATGACTCCTAACTTGTGCTCCAGAGGGTGATGGGAGTCAAACTGTAAATACTGTTCTGTGTGGGTGGGTTTGCAGTACACCTCAGTTTGCAAATTTCCTCTATCAGAAACTGATACCTCACAGTCCAAGAAAGCCAACCTGCCATTTTTTACATCTTCTTGTGTGAACTTGATATATTTATCCACAGAGTTGATGTGATCAGTGAAATGTTGGACTTCCTGGGATTTAATTTTAACCCAGGTGTTGTCAACATACCTGAACCAATGACTTGGTGGTCTCCCTGAAAAGGACGTCAAGGCTCACTTTTCTACCTCCTCCATGTACAGGTTGGCAACAATAGGAGAAACTGGAGACCCCATTGCACACCCATATTTCTGCCTATAATACTACTCCCCATATGTGAAGTAGGTTGAGGATGGGGAGCAATATTATAGGCAGAAACAGCCCCAAAACTGAGTTATAAGTCTTGGAAAGTTGAAATCTCAGACCTCCTCTTCTGACAGACAGAGGCTGGTGCATCCTAAGGACAAAACCCCCACACACACAAACAGAGTGGTGTAGTGTACGCAGTCCAGTGCAGCGAGGACTGGCCAGACCGCAACATTGGAGAAACTAAGCAGCCCATCCACAGAAGAATGTCCCAACACAGGAGAGCAACCTCCTCTGGACAAAACTCAGCTGTTCACCTCCACCTCACGGACAAGGGTCACTCTTTTGAGGACCAGAATGTGCAAATTTTGGACCGAGAGCACAGATGGTTTGAGAGGGGTGTGAAGAAAGCTGTTTATGTTAAGAGAGAAAAACCTCTTAACAGAGGAGGAGGTCTGAGATTTCAACTTTCCAAGACTTATAACTCAGTTTTGGGGCTGATTCCCAAACGTTTTACACCGGATGGGAGCAGAGGTGTCTTGTCTGTGAATTAGAGGTGTGTTTTTTGTCAATTTACATACAGTTGTGTATCTTCTGTCAGAGACCTCAAGGGAACCCCCTACTGTTAAGGTGTGATCGGTCAATTTACATGTATGTGTTACCTCAGCTTGCAATTTACATATGTTGGTGCGTGACTCCTAATGCCTGTTACCCACTGCCCCCTTTGTCGAGCGGCCGAAGCGGCCAGTTTACATTCAAAGTCTATGGAGGAGACGCGTGGAGTGACGGCGAACAAGGAAGCGGCGCGATTCAAGTGATCGAAGCGGCGCGGGGGCAGCCTGCACACGCACGCGCGCGTCGGCGTCGAACTGCCAACGCCATAAAATTCGATCTCTGGCTTCTCGACGCGTCCAGCAAACAGTCGAGAGAGCCTCTGCTATCTGATTACACAACCACAACGGGACTTTTTTTTTACTTTTTAAACTTACCGGATCCAGCCTCCAGGAATTGGAACCAAACTCCGGTAAGAAACGTGACATTTTTACAGTTGCTGCTGACAGGCTGCTGTCCTCTCCAGTGTAGATCACCCCAAACATAAAAAAAAGTTTTAATCTCATCGAAGACCGTCGG
>JBBPBX010039048.1:6369-30082 GCA_038048925.1 Garcialebias charrua
TTTAATGAGTAATACCCCTATCGTCTGTGGGTTGAGGGGTGAGTTATTTTATTTTTTTATTTTATTATTAGTATTGTTTGTTTTTCTGTTCTATATGCACATGTGGGTGGGTGAGGTTTGATTGTTAAAAAGATAAAATAACTTCAATGCTTGTTGCTGTATTTTTCTGTATTTGACTTTGTTCTTTTTTTATAGAAAGAAAGGAAAAGACAGAAAGTAAGACCACAAAACAAATATCCACAAAATGAGCACAAAGCAAACACCCAAATGCTGTCTGCAATCCTGCAAAGTACATGACGGAACACAGCAACAAAACACATATGTATAAAGGACACACAACATTCATGACTTTGCAGTAGATTATTATAAACATATATATATATATATATATATATATATATACTGTATATATATATATATATATATATATATATATATACATACATACATACATTCATATTCAGTCATATACCCATCTACATATCTACATACGATACCTGCATGTGCATCCCTGCATCTATTAGTGTGTGGTTGTAAGCATGCATAAATGAATAAGGCTTCTCTAATAGAACATTCAATAGTGACCGTGAAGCATCAGAGATCCATCCCCTAAGACCTAAGGCAGACAAAGGGGGGACCAGAGCCCAAGACCCCAAGAAGGACCCTGAGCTCAGAGCCCCCAGGGCCACCCGAACAGGACGAACCACTCACCCACCCCCCAGATCCGACCATAGGGGAGAACCGGGAGGGCCTTACCAGTGACCACACACAATGACCCTCAGGGGCTATCAGCGACAAACTCACAGGACCCCACCGGAGTCCGCTGCATCAACATAGCCCCAGGCCCAGGCGCCAAGGCCCAGTCACCAGGGACGCCCACCCCTCAGGACCGATAGGACCAGACAACCCCAGCCCCACCAGGCAGCCACCAGGCCGAGCCGACATACGCCCAAGTGCCCAACCCCCGATACCGCGGGCCCCAAGCGCACCGGCAGGCAAGGGCATACCCCGCCAGGGGGCCACGTGGCAGGAGCACGACACCAAGTAGCCTCAGATGTATGAAAGAGGGGGTACTCTAAGTCCCGGCCTGACAAATAGACATTCATACACAGATACAATCACACAAACCCATCCTCATCCTCACCCTCATTCTCTCAAAGACATATAATAATGACACATTCCATTCATAATCCCGATACGCACTCTATACCCCCCAGGTCCAAGACATGTACCTGCCCCCTACATGGGGCAGTCCACACTCAAACCCAAAGAGTTAGGCCCATTCATTCTGGGGTGGAGAGGAGCCGACATCCAAGATCCGGCCCAACCCACACTCAGCCGTCAGGACAGGACAGGTGGTCTGTATAACGTTAAACACAGACACCACTCTGAACAGCAGGACCACGCTTTCCACAGAGCAACTGTGTCAACTCTTGAAACTGTGCCTGCAGTCAACCTACTTCACATATGGGGAGCAATATTATAGGCAGAAACATGGGTGTGCTATGGGGTCTCCAGTTTCTCCTATTGTTGCCAACCTGTACATGGAGGAGGTAGAAAAGAGAGCCTTGACGTCCTTTTCAGGGAGACCACCAAGTCATTGGTTCAGGTATGTTGATGACACCTGGGTTAAAATTAAATCTCAGGAAGTCCAACATTTCACTGATCACATCAACTCTGTGGATAAATATATCAAGTTCATACGAGAAGATCAAAGGTGGGTGCCAGACCGCTAGGGAGCGATAGCGGACCTAAACAATTTGTCAGCGTTATAGCGGATTGACTAACTTTTATAATTCATAAGCGGATTTGCGCTATTTTTATTTAAAATGCAGTACCGCTAATAACTACTTATATATCAGTAAAAACAAAAAAACTTATTTACGGGCTTCTAAATCAACCGGACGACTGCTCACAGACCATATCCTGTCAGCGCCGGATGTGGTCCGTGACAAAAAAGCGTCCCCCTCAGTCTCTTGGCTAGAGAGAGCGCTCTCTCTATAGCAGTTAGCAGCCAGTGTGTTACTCTGCAGCCTTATTGCTTGTTTTCGAAGAGTCAGACGAAGAGTTTTTAACATGGAGGGTGAACTTATGGATGTTTCTCAGCGGCCTACGCAACGCGTCAGCGCCTCATTTGCCCTGTTCAAAATGGCGACGGCCACAGAAGCAAAGGACTTTACAACAAAACACGGTAAAAACAATTTTTTCTTTGCTGAGTAAAAATGTATTTCTTAGCTGACTTTACAGGTAGTCCCCGATTTACGAGCGAGATCCGTTACAACGAGGCGCTCGTAAACCGGAAATCTCGTAATTTGGAACGGCCGCCATGTCTCTCGTAAATCCGGAAATTCGCTCGTAAATTGGAACGGTTTTCGCTAGCGCGACTACAAACACTCTATTTTCATCCAAAAACTGCTTATGAGTGCATAAAAATGATCGGAAACGTGTGTCCATATGCTTAGCTAACTAACTGTGGTGAAAAAACACATGAAAACTCAGTATTTTTTGCGTTTTTTCCAAAAATTCGCCAGCTCGTAAGTCTGGAACCTCGTAGATCAGAGCGCTCGTAATTCGGGGACTACCTGTATAGCACAAGGTTTTTCTGAGCTTAACCATTTCACAAAATGGTCAAATCTGCTGGATTTAAAAAGTAGTTCGCCATTTGCCCTGTTCAAAATGGCGACGGCCACAGAAGCGGAGGACTTTGCAACAAAACACAGTAAAAACAATTGTTTCTTTGCTGAGAAAAAATATATTTCTTAGCTGACTTTATAGCACAAGGTTTTTCTGAGCTTAACCATTTCACGAAATGGTCAAATCTGCTGGATTTAAAAAAGCAGTTCACCATTTGCACGTTAGCGCGTTAGCATTTAGCTTCCGCTAGCTTTGCTAGTACATAAGCGCTTTTTAAATTGCGGACCTAAATAAATTAATCATTGCTTTTGAAATAGCGGAACAAATTTTTCAATTAGCGCTGCCCAGCACTGGAGAAGATGTAAAAAAAATGGCAGGTCTCAGTTTCTGATAGAGGAAATTTGCAAACTGAGGTGTACCGCAAACCCACCCACACAGGCCAGTATTTACAGTTTGACTCCCATCACCCTCTGGAGCACAAGTTAGGAGTCATCAGGACTCTGTATCACAGAGCAGACAGCGTCCCCACTAACTCAGGAGCCAGACAGAAGGAGAAATCACACACAAAACAGGCTCTAGAGAAATGTGGATATCCTAACTGGGCCTTCCTGAAAGCAGAGAAGAAACCCAAACAGGACTCCAGCCAGCCATCAGGTGAAAAGAAGGAACCCAGACCCAGACCAGTGGTCATTCCGTATGTTGCGGGAGTTTCAGAGACATTGAGACGTTTATTTTCTAAACACAACGTCCCAGTGGCTTTTAAACCCCAAAATACATTACGACAAAGACTGGTTCATCCCAAAGATCCAGTCCCCCGGCACAAACAGAGTAATATTGTGTATGCTGTTCAGTGTCAGGAGGGCTGTGATCAGTCTTACATCGGGGAAACTAAACAGCCACTGGCCAAAAGGATGGCCCAGCACAGAAGATCAACATCATCAGGTCAGGACTCTGCGGTCTACACTCAAAGTCAAAGTCAAAGTCAACTTTATTGTCAGAACTGCAATATGTACAGGACATACACAGGACCGAAATTGCGTTTCTCTCAGTCCCTCGGTGCAACAGTAACCATCTAAACACTAAACACTAAAACATTTAATAAACATAAGCATAAAATAGTAAAAGTGTAACACTGTCCTGAGTTTTTTCATAATAGTATAAAAGTATGAAAATTTACACCAACACTGAAACACCAAACACCCCTAAAACACCAAACACCCAATGAACATAAGCATAAAATGAAATAATAAAAGTGTAATACTGTCCTGAGTTTTTGCATAGTAGTATAAAAAGTATAAAAAGTATATCTATAAAATAAACTGAAGTTTCTAGCATTGACATTTGCAAAGAGTGGCACAGCAGCATATAAGTTAATGTACACAGTATATGTATGAGGTAGTTGATGTTGGTATATAGGCAAAGTGGCATATGAAGTAAGGCACATAAGGCACATTTGGCATCCTTAGATAAGGCTAGTCAGAGAATGCTGTATATGTATCTGCAGTAGTGTAGATAAAAGTAGTGTAAATGTAAACAGTAGTAATAAATGTAAAGCAGTAGTAATAAATGTAAACAGTATTAATAAATGTAAACAGTGAATGTAAACAGTAGTATGACTATAGGCAGTAATGTAATACAAACATTAGTGCAAATATGAGAAGTAGTGCAAACTGAATGAGCACATGACCGAGAGTTTAGTGAATAACCCGTTTGATGACACAGAGTCCAGTGTTAAAAACTTTGTGTTGAGTGGTAATGTGTGAGAAAGTTTTTTGTGTTAAGGCAGTTCAAATGGGAGGGGAGGCAGAGCAGGCAGAGTGTTTAGCATTCTGACTGCCTGATGAACAGAGCTGTCTCTCAGTCTACTGGTTCGAGCCTGGAGACTCCTCAGTCTCCTCCCTGATGGCAGCAGTCTAAAGCGGCTGTGTAGTGGGTGTGTGGGATCACCTGCCATGCAGTGGGCTTTCCGAGTGAGGCGTTTGCTGTGTAAGTCCTGCAGTGAGGGCAAGGAGGTGCCGACGATCTTCTCAGCTGCTTTCACGATGCGCTGGAGGCTCTTGCGGCATGATGCAGTGCATGCACCAAACCACACCGTGATGCAGCTGGTCAGGACACTTTCTATGGCACCCCTGTAGAAGGTGCACATGATGGGGGTTGAAGCTCCAGCCCTTTTCAGCTTGCGGAGAAAGTAGAGGCGCTGGTGAGCCTTCTTGGCCAGTGCTGCAGTGTTCCTGCTCCAGGACAGGTCCTTTGAGACGTGCACTCCCAGGAACTTGGTGCTGTCCACTCTCTCCACTGCGGTGCTGTTGATGGTCAGAGGGGCATGTTGTGCATCCCTCTTCCTGAAGTCCACGACAATCTCCTTTGTCTTCTCCACGTTGAGAGTGAGATTGTTGTGTCCGCACCACAAGGCCAAGCGGCTCACCTCGTTCCTGTAGTCCGTCTCATCGTTGTTGCTGATGAGACCTACCACTGTTGTGTCGTCCGCAAACTTGATGAAGTGGTTGGAGCTGTACGATGGTGTGCAGTCGTGTGTTAGCAGGGTGAATAGAAGGGGGCTCAGCACACATCCTTGTGGGGCCCCTGTGTTCAATGTGATGGTGCTAGATGTGTTACTCCCGATCCGTACTGTCTGTGGTCTCCCGGTCAGGAAGTCTAGCAGCCAGTTACACATTGAGGTGTTCAGCCCCAGACTGTCCAGTTTATGGATGAGCTGTTGGGGGATGATGGTGTTGAATGCCGAGCTGAAGTCGATGAACAGCATTCTAACATAAGAGTCCTTCGTGTCCAGATGTGTGAGAGCTGTGTGGAGGGCAGAGGAGATGGCATCGTCGGTTGAGCGATTAGGTCGGTATGCAAATTGGAAGGGATCCAGGGAGGCAGGGAGGACAGATGTGATGCTTTTCATGACTAGCCGTTCAAAGCACTTCATCAGGATGGGGGTGAGTGCTACTGGGCGATAGTCATTGAGACATGCGGGCGTTGCCTTCTTTGGGACAGGGATGATGGTGGTGGCTTTGAAACAGGTGGGGACGATGGCCTGGCTCAGTGAGATGTTAAAGATGTCCGTGAAGACCGCTGCGAGTTCCCCTGCACAGTCCTTCAGCACACGACCAGGTATGTTGTCAGGACCAGAGGCCTTCCGGGCATTAATCTTGATAAATGATCGCCTTACGCTGTCTGAGGACAGCGCCAGCACCTGGCCATCAGGAGAGGGGGGGAATTTATGTGCAGGTGTGCTGTTACTTGCCTCAAACCGAGCAAAGAACTCATTCAGTTCATTCAGCGTAGAGGTTGAGCTGTCACAGGTCTGGGGGGGGGGTTGTAGTCTGTGATGGTCTGTATTCCCTGCCACAGACTGCGTGTATCCTTGCTGTCCTTGAAACGGTGAGCTATTTTCCTGGAATACTGCTCCTTGGCCTCTCTGATGCCTCGATCCAGGTTCTTTCTGGCTGCCTTCAGGCCCACCTGATCTCCCGCTTTGAAGGCAGCATTCCTGGCTTTCAGGAGTCTGTGAACCTCAGCTGTCACTCATCTCCAGGCCAGCGGTCACTCTTTCAGGGATGAAGATGTTCACATCCTTGATAGAGAGGAACAATGGTTTGAGAGAGGAGTAAAGGAGGCCATCTTTGTGAAAAGAAACCGTCCATCATTAAACAGGGGTGGAGGCCTCCGGGTTCAACTGTCCCCCTCTTACAATGCTGTTATTGCTAGTATCACTCAGCCCTCTGTGAATAGCAAACAACCATCAGGGTGCTAACAATCCATCGTTAGGCTGATGGTCCTCCTTGATCATGTGAGCAGCTGGTTTCAGCTGTCATCAGCCAACTGGTTGATCCACTGTGAGAGGGTGCTATTTATAAGACTGAGCTGAATACAGCATCTCAGACTGAGGAAGTTTTTCGAACGAAAGACGAAACGTTTCTACAAATTTTTTTTTTGCTTTGTTTTGTTTAGTTTTTTGAATGTCCAGAGGACCAGACTTAGCTTTTTTAGATTTTTCTACCTGAATTATTGAGCATACATCAGGGTCATTATATTATCTTAAGCAGATCAGAAGTTTTGGGGGAACAAGCAAAAACCTTGTTTTAACTTTCACTTTGATTTGTAACCTTCACCTTGGAGTTGGGGTGATGAAAATGATGTTTGATACTCCATCTAGTGATGATTCCTATATGTATGAAGTTCCAATAAATTATCTTGAGCCGATCAAAATTTATGGGCAGTACAAGAGAAAGTTTATTTAGGTACATACTAACAGTTGCACATGCATATGCACAGATGGATGGAGATTATACCATAAGGTATTCTGACTGAAATGGGTATAAAATAATAATGATAATATTATTAATAAATATTAATAATGATAAATTGAAGGACTGGTGCTTTGAGGATCTGAGGCACTTCCAATTCTTTCTAACCTAATGGTGGTTTTGTCTTCAATTTAAATGTGATAAACAGGTGTTTGATTATAATTTCACACAGTGACTCCAGATGGTATATCTCTTTGCAGGTATTTTTGCATCTAGTAGAATGAAAAAGTAGAGAAGATTGTTTACGTATAGACAAATCAGCTGTGTTACAAATATTGTTGCTTAGCCACTATGACTTGGAAATGATCTGTTATAAAATTGAAAAACTTGCTTAGCTCGAAGATGTAAAAAGTTATCCTTAAAACCATAAACCAAGCTGCGTTATAGCTTTTAATGTGTATGTAGATCATTACTAAACTCAAGATAATAAACAATAATGTTGAACATTTTCCGTAAAAAAATAAAATAAATTGGGGGATTGATAGTTTTGTAAGTGAAAAATGTGTGACCAAATAAAAACATTGTCTTAGTAACTTAGGAGAATAAATAGAAAATTATTTCTTAAAAGTGATGTTTGGAGACTTGTACAATCCCAGCCTGGAGCTGACTCATATGATTCCCAAGAACAAACTCTCCTCATAGTCATGAGTTAACATGTTTTTCTGGCTTGCAGCAAATTCCCAACAAGAAGTCCTATGTGATTAGAGCTATACTGAACAAAAACCTAAACGCAACACTTTTGTTTTTGTTCTCAATTTTATGAGTTGAACTCAAAGATCTAAAACGTTTTCTATTCACACAATAGACCCGTTTCTCTCAAATATTGTTCACAATTTTTTGTAAATCTGTGCTAGTGAGCACTTCTCCTTTGCCAAGATAATCCATCCACCTCACAGGTGTAGCATATCAAGATGCTGATTAGACAGCATGATTATTGCACAGGTGAGCCTTATGCTGACCACAAAAAAAAAAACTGTCTAAAACGTGCAGTTTTATCACACAGCACAATGCCACAAACGTGGCAAATTTGAGGGAAAGTATAGCAAGTTTTTGCTGTATTTTTGTTCCGTGTATGAATTTGAGACCAAGATCAATATAATTTTGGTCTACGTGTCATATACATGCTTAAGTTTAGACTAAAATAAGTCTTGTTATGGCAGCTGTTTATTTTTCTATCCTACTGAGACAGATCAATGGCAGTATCTCTTACATTGGCGATGTATTAATCTGTATATGATGCTTCATGTTAAACAAAAAAGCTTGGGAAGCAGACATTGGCCACAGTCCTCAGAGGAAAAACCTTGAAACAAGACACCAAGACACACTGCAGCCAAGAGGAAAAGGTATTTTACAACAGACATGTCCAAACCTTGAGCCTCTCCTGATCTGCTGTCTCTGGGGAGCACTGGATGGAGATAACACTGACAGCAACAAGGCATCGAGTTTCACAAAAGAGACTGATGTTACATATCAAACAAACCAAAGATATCACTAATCTAATTGTCTCACACTCACTCTCCCAGCCAAATATATCAAAATCAGATTCCCTCTCACTCTTGCAAAGTAAAATATTATAGAATTAAATTTCCCTCAATCTCTTTTGTGACTTATGATCGGGGAAGGTATCGTTGAGTCTTTCCAAATTGTTAGAGATCTTTATTCATCATTTTAAATCAAATTCAATCTCAATTTGCTTCTCAAAGCATTTGGTTACTTCATCACATGGTATGCCTTGTGCCTTGTTTACAGCAAAATGTGTCCTGTTTGACTCTCATCTACAGCTCAGAAATAAATGAACTGTTCATGTGAAAAGGTAGGGTCAACCAGAATCCTCAGTCACATGAATATTTACATATTACTGCATGCCAACTTGCCTAACAGTTGTTTTTTTGTGTTAAAGGTATGTGTGAGGCCTTTGACACATGTTGACAAAGACCAGATTGTCAAGTGGTATGTAAAATACAGTGGTGTGAATGTGGTTCAGTGTCCTTTCAGTTGATGTGAGATCACTAAACTCCAGTTGAGATCTACAGTACTTTGCATAAAAATAACATGAAATGTATCTCAAACTTAAGGAATAAACTTAAACTTTATCAACACACAATAGACAACTTATAAAAGAACAAATTTCAACTTGAATCTTTACACACTTTGTTACTAGTAGTCCATTTGCCCAGTGACACAATTTGTTTTCAATTCTTTAGCTAAATATATGAAAAGATCAAAGATAAATTTAGCACACTCATACACACAAGTATAATTTCTACCTTTACATGGACTTTAAATTGACTACTATTCAATTATTCATTTTTTCTATAGCCTAATCCTGACGCTTACCTAAACCAAACCATTACCAGTACATACCTAACCCTAATCCTAATCCTAATGCCCTGTTTACACGGATACTGTGGGGGGAAACGGAGGTTTTGGGTATGTTAATTAGATGAAAAGTTTTGCGTTGACACGGATCTGCTCGAATCTCCCCCTTCCCTCATGACCCCTCCTCCTTTCATGAATCCACTGTAGTTACCATGCCGGGTCATTAGTTGGCGCTGTGAATTTTTTAACCTTCACCCACTGCGCATGCGTGCTGCTGAACCTTCACCCACTGCGCATGCGTGCTGCCTCACTCTGCTGGCAGACTGCTGCGTTCTTCTGGACTAAAAGTTGAGCTAACAACAACTTAACAACAAGTTAAAGCTGGATTTTGGATAATAGTTGACAGATTTGACACCAAGTGGGACTCTCTTCATCTAACAAGCTGCACACCAGACGCTGAGTGGACTGTGGACCAGAACCGAGTCGATGAGGATGATGTCGGACTTTACTCCGTGAAAAACATGACTTACAGCAGGTAAATCAACGTTCTTAATATAATGTTTGCTTGTGTTTACTTTGATCACACAACAACTGAGTTTTTATTTATTTATTTTATTTTTCTGCCAGGTGGAGAAGCTGTCGTTCCAACAGGCGGACCGGTTCTGATGGGGTCCAGATGAAAACACAGCAAGAGTCCAGTTCATTAACGTATTTACAGTTCGGTTAACGTGTTTTAATAGTGTTCAGTTTAATTCTCAGTGTTTGTGTGACATACAGTTTGTGGTGTTGAATAAATAAATAAAAAATAAACCTGGTGTCTTCATTTTCACAGCATGTTACGCATTGTTTAAAAAATGTAACGAGTCCAGATAGATACTGTAGTCCAGATAAATTTATATATCTCCCACGCTAACATAAATACTGTTTATTATTGTTAAACTGTTATTATATAGCACATATTTTGCAGCGTGACACGTGAAATGTCCGCTGCCCTGACTGTCCGCGCGTGCGTGCTGCGTGCATGTGGTTGACACAAAAGCTCAGTGGGAGATGTTTACATTATCAACGGGGGGTCAGCGAAAAAGATCCACTCTGGAGGGTGAGTTCAAAAACCATCAGATTCAAAGAGGGGGGCCAGTGGTGTCGTGTCAACCATAGGCAAAGGCGCAGAGAGAAAGGAGAGGTTTCACTCAAAATATGCGCCGTGTAAACAGGGCCTAACACCCATTCTTAATCCACACCTTAGTTCTAAACCTAACCCCTAACCCATCAATGGCAATTTTCCTTATGGGGCTTTGGGCTCCATAATGAGCAGTTGGTCTTTACAGTTACAGTATAGTATGTGTTGGAAAAATGTGCCTTACAAAGACACACACACACACACACACACAATTTAGCACACAACATTTTGTTTTAGTATAATCTGGATGATTCCGCAAGAACTATTACTGAAAAACTACAGTATTGTCCACCCTACACGTCGCTCTGCCCTATAAGTCTCATCAGTCCATATTTGTCTAATAAAGTGGATAAATCCATAAATATGTTGCTTTGCTGTATACGTCACATCTATTATGCATGACCGCTGACATATGATTGTACAGCCACACATCCAGGCTGTCATATTGTTAAGTTTGCAGATGATACAGCGGTGGTGGGATGCATCACAAACAATGATGAGTCCAGCTACAGACAGGAGGTGGAACACCTGGAGAGCTGGTGCAAAGAGAATAATCTTCACATGAATGTGAAGAAGACAAAGGAGATGATTGTGGACTTCAGAAGGAACAAACACACCCATGCCCCACTGAACATAGGTGGATCTGCGGTGGAGGTGGTCTCCAGCTACAAATACTTGGGTGTACACTTGAATGATAACCTCAGCTGGAGCAACAACACCACCAGCCTGATCAAGAAAGGTCATCAGAGACTCTACTTCCTCAGACGGCTGAGACGAGCTGGTCTGAGCAGCCCAGTTCTCACCTCCTTCTACAGGTGTGCAGTGGAGAGCATCCTGTGCTCCAGCATCAACGTGTGGCATGGAGGCTGCACAGTTGCAGAGAGGAAAGCTCTACAGAGAGTGGTGAAGGCTGCACAGAAGTCTGTTGGAGTCAGTCTCCCCACCATCACAGACATTTACACCTCCAGATGCAGGAAAAGAGCCACCTGCATCATGAAAGACCTCACTCACCCAGCACACTCACTCTTTGCCCCACTCCCCTCAGGACGGAGGTTGAGGAGCATCAAATGTAGAACACTAGACTGAGGAATCAAAAAAGGCGTTCAATACAGGATCAACTGGACTTTATTTGTTGCAGAAAACGTTTCGACTTCTGTCCAGAAGTCTTTTTCAATTCTGAATGGAAGCTGTGAGAACGAGAAGTTTTATACAGGCTTACAAGTCACGCACCAACATATGAAATTGGAAACTGAGATAACACCACAAATTAACTAAAATGCCCATTCTATTTAAATTTCTGCAACAAATAAAGTCCAGTTGATCCTGTATTGAACGCCTTTTTTGATTTCATCATGTCCTGGAGGACTGAGAATCTCCACCAGCATAGACTGAGGAACAGCTTCTACCCTGAGGCTGTTAGACTCATGAATAAATAAATAATAAGAATAAACACTGCAAAATATCACATCATGCTGATGCTGATCTGTTTTCTTGTTGCTGTGTTCATCTGTGACCATCTGCTCATACAGACTCATGTTCGTGCTGCTGTTTATAATGATGTTTTTCCACTACATTAGGGCTTAGTGTATTACTAGTTGATGTTTCTCTTAGTTAATTCTAGATGTTATTACTGTTTTTCTCTTGCATTTGTTGTAGATGTACTGTAACTGGGACCCCGTGTACATAATCTCGTTTTCATCACATGTACCACATGCGGTGCAAATGACAATAAAGACTCTCTCTCTCTCTCTCTCTCTCCCTCTCTCTGCCCTGCCACAGAAAATATCTCCTCTCTGCCTTCAGGGGCTCCGCTTCCGAGTTTTTTGGCAGTACCTTTTGACCTGAAAACTGCCTCCCGGGCATTCACGAAATGCCTGGACGCGGCCCTGACCCCGCTGAGGGATCAAAGGGTCGGAGTTCTGAATTATTTAGACGATCTGCCCATTCCTGGACACAACAGAGTCCAGGCACCGCAGCACCCAGAGAGGGTGATGTCTCACCTGGAAGCTCTGGGTTTTCGTCATAAACCTGGCAAGAAGCAACCTGGCCCCATCCCACTACATTAGGGCTTAAGCTGGGTTTATACTAGTGTCTCACGTCTTTTACCCCCGTTGAGTGAACCCAGCGCTGACGTGTGTCACCGACCGCATTGAGTGTTTATACTTGGCAAGACGTGGGGGATAAATTATAATAAATCCCTCCCTCTTCCCTCCCTCTTCCAACTTTTTTTATTTTTTTTATTGAATTTATTCATTTCAAATTGTAAAAACACAAGAAAATTATTTACAAAACCACATTATAAAACAAAACAATACATGAAATGAAAGGAGGCAGAAGAAGAAAAAAATCTCATTATTTCTGCCCCTTCTTCAAACAAAATTAACAATCAATTCAAATAGCAATCACATATATAAAAAAATATAAGATATTAAATGATTTCTCACACAAAACCAAAGCAAAAGCTCTCTTCTGTAAAATAAAAATAGGCTTTAGTTACAGTTTTGCACGCTGTACCCGTATAACCGTATTATAAAAAAAAAAAAAAACTCAACCATGATTCGAACTCACATCCTTTAGAGTTGCAGCGCAACATTTTTACCACTCGACCACCACGGCTCATTGTCTAACAGCGGAGTTTGCTTTCTTTTAAAGGGTGCATGCAGGCGCGCACATGCTTTGGTGTGTGTGTGTGTGTGTTGGGTGCAATGCGCAAAGTGTGCTGAGGCGCACGGTTTGCGTGCGCGCGCACACACAGACAAGTTTCTCTTCAAATGTCTGTCAAAGCAAAAACAAAAAACGCCCACAAACTTTGAACCAATCACACGCTGCGAGCCGCATCGTCGGCTTCTCTGAGTTCTGCTTGGGGGCTATGTACACGACGCGCTTGCATCGGGGGATCACAGCGGGTGTGCGGCCAAAAGTTGCGCAATGTTTGCTCACTCAACGGGGGGTAAAAGACATCCGACAGGCCGTCTTGCCGAGTATAACAAGGCCTTCAGAAGGGTCCTGGAGGGTGCGTGGGAGTTTGCCCAACCAGTTTACATGTGCTTTGTGGACTTGGAAAAGGCATTCCACCGCGTCCCTCGGGGGGTTCTGTGGGGGGTACTCCGGGAGTATGGGGTACCAGGCCCATTGATATGGGCTGTTAGGTCCTGTACAACCGGTGTCAGAGCTTGGTCCGCATTGCCGGCAGTAAGTCAGGCTCATTTCCAGTGAGAGTTGGACTCCGCCAAGGTTGCCCTTGGTGATCTACAGCTTTCGCTGGAGCGATTTGCAGCCGAGTGTGATACTGCCAGGATGAGGATCAGTTCCTCCAAATCCGAGGCCATGGTCTTGAGCCGGAAAAGGGTAGAGTGCCCTCTCCAGGTCGGGGAGGAGGTCCTGCCCCAAGTGGAGGAGTTTAAGTATCTCGGTCTTGTTCACGAATGAGGGAAAACTGGAGCGTGAGATCGATAGGCGGATAGGTGCAAACCGCTCCAGTGAAAGCTGTAGATCACGACCTGATGAAGCCAATAGGACCACATCATCTGCAAAAAACAGAGAAGCGATTCTAAGGCCACCAAAATGGATCCTCTCAACACCTTGGTTGCGCCTAGAAATTCTGTCCATAAAAGTTATGAACAGAATCGGTGACAAAGGGCAACCTTGGCGGAGTCCAACTCTCACTGGAAACGAGCCTGACTTACTGCCGGCAATGCGGACCAAGCTCTGACACCGGTCGTACAGGGACCTAACAGCCCATATCAATGGGCCTGGTACCCCATACTCCCGGAGTACCCCCCACAGAACCCCCCGAGGGACGCGGTCGAATGCCTTTTCCAAGTCCACAAAGCACATGTAAACTGGTTGGGCAAACTCCCATGTACCCTCCAGGACCCTGCTGAGGGTGTAGAGCTGGTCCAGTGTTCCACGACCAGCACGAAAACCACACTGTTCCTCCTGAATCCGAGGTTCGACTATCCGACGGACCCTCCTCTCCAGAACCCCTGAATAGACCTTACCAGGGAGGCTTAAGAGTGTGATCCCCCTATAGTTGGAACACACTCTACGGTCCCCCTTTGTGAATAGAGGAACCACCACCCTAGACTGCCAATCCAAGGGAACTGCCCCCGATGTCCACACGATATTGCAGAGTCGCGTATGCCAACACAACCCCACAACATCCAGAGCCCTAATGCTACATCCAGACCGAACGCCTTTTCAACGGCAAAAAAGCTCGACACGCACGCAAGTGGACGCACTGGACCCAGTGGTGTCCAGACCAGAACGTGAAATTGCGGCGGCGTGGCGGCGGGGGGGGGGAGGAGCTTACCGGTATACCGAGTTCCTCACTGCACTCCGCCAGGCAAGGAGCTTTTTATTTCTGTCTCTGTAGAGCAGACTTGACTGGTCGTGAAGGACTTGTCGCAAACACACAGCTACAATGAGTTTCTCTTCCATAGTACACGACTTCGCGGGTTTTTTCTGTGTCCCACAAACAATACGTCACATAGTTGCGCAATACCCCCGTCCCCTCGTTTCCGCGTCACATAGCGGACTCCCCCTTTCTCCTCCACCCGACTCTCCCTGATTGGTTGACACACGCGTTTGAACGGCGAAATCTTCAGCATGGTCAAGGCGTGGTTTGGAGGCTGACGTGGGTTCACGTGCACGTAAAACGCTTTCTAGCACGCTCAACACGCACGTGACGTGACGCCCGACGCCAAGAGATGCCTGGAGGCACATCCCCCATTGACTTTGCATATAAACCGGACGCTCCTGCAGTTGCAAACGCGTTCGGTCTGGATTCACCATAAGGTACTCAGGGCGAATCTCATCCTCCCCCCGAGCCCTGCCACCGCAGAGCTTTTTAACCACCTCGGTGACCTCAGCACCAGAGATTGGAGAGCCCGACCCAAAGTCCCCAGGCTCCGCTTCCTCAGTGGAAGACGTGCCAGTAGGATTGAGGAGGACTTCGAAGTACTCCGCCCACCGACTCACAACATCCCGAGTTGAGGTCAACAGCACGCCATCCCCACCATAAATGGTGTTGGTCGCGTACCGCTTCCCCCCCTGAGACGCCGGATGGTGGACCAGAATCGCCTCGAAGCCGTACGGAAGTCATTCTCCATGGCCTCTCCGAACTCCTACCACGCCCGAGTTTTTGCCTCAGCAACCACCGCCGCTTGGACTGTCGGGACCTATCTGCTGCTTCCGGGGTCCCACAGGCCAAAAAGGCCCAATAGGACTCCTTCTTCAGCATGACAGCATCCCTCACCGCCGGTGTCCACCACCGGGTTCGAGGGTTGCCACCACGACAGGCACCAACAACCTTGCGGCCACAACTCTGATAAGCTACCTCGACAATAGAGGCGCGGAACATGGCCCACTCGGACTCAATGTCCCCCGCCTCCCTCGGAACGTGTTCAAAGCTCTCCCGGAGGTGGGAGTTAAAGCTCCGTCTTACGGGAGACTCTGCCAGACGTTCCCAACAGACCCTCACAATACGTTTGGGTCTGCCAGGTCTGACCGGCATCCTCCCCCACCATCGGAGCCAACTCACCACCAGGTAGTGGTCAGTGGACAGCTCCGCCCCTCTCTTCACCCGAGTGTCCAGGACATGCGGCCGCAGATCAGATGAGACGACAACAAAGTCGATCATCGAACTGCGACCTAGGGTGTCCTGGTGCCAAGAGCACATATGGACACCCTTATGCCTGAACATGGTGTTCGTTATGGACAATCCATGACGAGCACAGAAGTCCAATAACAGAACACCACTCGGGTTCAGATCAGGGGGGCCGTTCCTCCCAACCACACCCCTCCAGGTCTCACTGTCATTGCCCACGTGAGCGTTGAAGTCCCCCAGTAGAACAAGGGAGTCCCCAGGAGGCGCACTCTCCAATACCCCCTCCAAGGACTCCAAAAAGGGTGGGTAATCTGCGCTGCCGTTTGGCGCATAGGCACAAACAACAGTCAGAGCCCGTCCCCCCACACGTAGGCGAAGGGAGGCTACCCTCTCGTTCACCGGGGTGAACCCCAACGTACAGGCACCAAGATGGGGGGCAACAAGTATGCCCACTCCTGCTCGGCGCCTGTCACCAAGGGCAACTCCAGAGTGGAAGTGTGTCCAACCCCTTTCAAGGAAACAGATTCCAGAGCCAGAGCCACGGAACCTGTTTCCTTGAAAATCAATTTCCATTTCTCCTATTAAATTACAAATGATAATTAAAAGAAAATACATACCAAAAGCATCTCTGTAGTTACCAAACACTGAGCAGCATCAAAGGCAAACAGCTGCTGGTACTAATTAAAGCTTTTAATACCTGAAGGCCAGGTAAACACACCTACATTTCTGGCACAACATTGCCATCTCCTGTGCAACCAATGTAACTACTAAAATAAATTAAATCGCAGATTGAAACAGTAAATGAAACAGAGTTAATGATGCAACAAAACAATATATATATATATATATATATATATATATATATATATATATATATATATATATATATATATATATATATATATATATATATATATATATATATATATATATATATATATATATATATATATATATATATATATATATATATATATATATATATATATATTTATATATATATATATATATATATATATATATATATATATATATATATAATATATATATATATATATATATATATATATATATATATATATATATATATATATATATATATATATATATATATATATATATATATATATATATATATATATATATATATATATATATATATATATATATATATATATATATATATATATATATATATATATATATATATAGTATGTATGTATGTGTGTATATGTTGCTGTGAAACACGGAGTTTCAGCTCCCTCCAAAGATTTTCTAGGATTTAGATCTGGAGACCTGTAAAGATGTTTTCCCTGACCGGGAATCGAACCCGGGCCGCGGCGGTGATACTGCCGAATCCTAACCACTAGACCACCAGGGATATATAGACATCATTCGCCAATGTCGTTTTTTTTTTTTTTTTTGGTGTGGCAAACTGGAGCACCCAGAGGAAACCCACACACTCAGAACAACATCCCACACACAGACACACACACTTTTTTTTAGTTTTTGTGGGACAAACTGGAGCACCCAGAGGAAACCCACACACTCAGAACATCATCCCAGACCCAGACACACACACTCTTTTTTTTTTCGTGGGACAAACTGGAGCACCCAGAGAAAACCCACACACTCAGAACAACATCCTAAGCCAAGCGAAATGATTCCCAACAGCACTGGAACGTACAGCATATGCGCAAATTCCCTTCTTGGTGATTTACTCTGCTGCTTAAATTCCCAGACCATGTCTTCTCACATCTGGGAATATTTCCAGGTTTGTAGTTCGGGTGTCGGGAAGGTTGCAGGTAGAGATACTCTGACAGTATCTGGGTTCAAAGGTGAACACTTTGGTAAAGCCGTTTTGCAAGGGCAGCGGTCAATGATAGGCGGTAAAACTGTTATAGGAACGTGGTCTTCTTTTGGAGGTGAAGCTAGTACCAGTACACATTTTATGTCATTAACTGGACGTGTTACCTGCTGGGAATCCATCTGGGACTCTATTCTCCTACATAAAATTGGATTTTCTCTCTCTCTTTGTACCCACGTGACTCTCGTTTGTGCCAGTACGCAGGTCAAACTCAGGTCGTTTGGGGTTTGACACTGCAGTTGTTGCTGATATTGAAGTCCTATACATGGACAGCCTATCTTTAAACGCAGCCGTTGAATTTTCTCGAGGGTTTGATCTGATCTGATCTTCTCTTGAAGAGGTGTCGCGTTGGTCCCTGACAAGCTCTTCTTGTTTCACGCGCCTTGGTGGTACAGGTTTAACCACAGCCTTTGAAGTTTCTGGAGGGTTTTTGGCAACCTTCAAAATTCTGCCTCTTGAAGATTTGTTGCATTGGTCCCTGACAAGCTCTTCTTGTTCGGCATGTCTTGGTTTAATCTGTGGCACAGATTTAAATGCAGACATTGAAGTTTCTGGAGGGTTTAAAGCGTCCTCCAAAACTCTGCCTCTTGAAGATTTGTCACTTTGGTCCTTGACAAATTGTTGTTGATCTGGTATATCTGATATTTTATCCACACCTGTGTATTTCGCAGGTACCTTTCTGAGTGGGGGAAGAGGTATTTTCCTTGTTGTACTATCAGGTGAAGGAAGTTTATGCTCTATCCCATCCCTGGAAGGCGGCGTAGGACAGATCTGAATGTCATTTTGATCTGTCTGGCATACACTACTGCTTACGTTTGTGGGAGAACGAACAGACAATGTTGCTGAATCCTCCATTTTTTTAAACTTGTCTCTACAAAAGTTCAGCTCCCACAGATCTTCAAATACGTATACACACTCGTTGGTTTTCAGTTCAGGGTTAGCCTTTTTACGTTCTTCATGAGAACGCTCTAGAGACTGAATCGTGTTTGCCAGTTCTCTGCATTTTTCTTCCAGTTCTATTTTTTTGGCAGTCAGGTTTTCGAAGGCCTTTGATTTGATGTCTACCTCATCCTTCATATTTTCCATCTCAGTTTTGTACCTGTTTATGCTTACGGTTAAACAGGTACAAACCGATTCGCAAACTTCTTTTTCGGATAGCAGCTTCTTGTTGTCACAATTCATCCGTTCCAGCTTTTCGTACGCTTCGTCATAGTTGCGTTTCCAGTCACAGTTTTTGTCTGTCAACTCGGCAACGCGGTTTTTCAATTGTTCGATTTCAGTTTTCCGCGCTTGGGTCTCATTTAAAAGTGCGTCATTCTCCAACTGTATGCGTTTTGTATATGACTCATTTTCCTGGATGTTTCTCTGACAATCTTCTAATTCATTTTCTGCTTTCCATTTTGATTGTCTTTCTTTCTGGAAATGATACTCTTTTTCCACTGCGTTATGTTTTTTTTCCTCCTCGAGGAGCACTTCTCTGATGGCCTTTTCTTTGTCCTCTTCTTGACTTTTAACTTCCAGGCGAAGCACCTTTACTAGTTCCTCTAAAAAGCTGTTTAGCTCAGAGACCTTCCTGAGATTTTCAATTGTTTTTTGGTCCACAGATCTTTGTTCTTTTAGGTCTTCAATAAACTTTTTCTGTTCATTGATGACTTTCATATGCATGCTTTTTTCAGTTTTCAGCCTCTCCTCTGCACGTTTAAATTCTTCGATTCTTACTGTCGTATTATATCTAACTTTTTCAATTTCTTTCTCTTTCAGTTGTAAAGCCTCCTTTGCTGCAAGCATGTTGACCTCAAGTACTTTACGAGAAACTGTATGCATTCTGAATACCTGTACCTGTGTGCGCACCATCGCACATGCTCTACGAGCAACTTTATGCATTTTGAATACCTCTGTGCACGAACGCGTATACAACTGGTTCAAACGAGATTCGTCTGCAATGTGTCTGAAGAGACTGCTACGGGGTCTTTTTATAACCTTTCCAAGAAGGAGTCCTTGATGATGATGATGTCATCAATTAGAATAATTATGATGTCAGAAGATAAAAGAGTTTGATGATGTCATCAATTAGAATAATTATGATGTCAGAAGATAAAAGAGTTTGACCTGACTTCAAAATTCTAATTCATGATTGATGCTGATGACGTCATCAATTAGAATTTTGAAGCTTTTTTGAAGTCAGAAGTAAAAATCCTACATTAAATTTAAATGTAAACATTTTGCACTTTTAGTTTGCATGTATTAAAGTGCAGCTGTAGTAAATTCATTCTTAAAACCCTCCTGCTTTGACTACCCCCGGTTCCACTCAGCGAGCACGCGCACAGCCACGCTACTCACAGGAAAGACTGGGTCCAAACGCCGCTCGAAAGCACACTACCATATATGGTCATTATCCGACACCCGCCTTCGCGTTTGTTGAACAGCAACGGAGATTGGCAGGTGCTCTCAACCAATCAGAAGCCAGCTTTCCGCTAGCTTCTGGTTGCTAACGCCTATGGCTAAAGCTAGCAGCAGAGCCCCGTTTTTATTTTATTTTAAATTGATAATAAAAGTGTTAACAAAACAGTAGAAAAAATATCAATATTATAGAACAAAATGAACAAGAGAATAATGCCAGGGGGTTATAAAGCAAACACAAATAAAGCGAAGTGTAGTTTTTGTATTACAGTTAGTAAAAGTAAGTAGAATTATTCATTTAGTGATGTAGTTTGAAGGTTATCATTGGATGAACAAACTGTGAAATAAGGGGCAGATATATAATACGATTTCATCTTCTTTCTGCTCCTTTCATTTTATCCTACTTGTATTCTTGTATCTGATGAAACTGTCTTGTATTGTTCTTTTAAAATGAACGAATAAACATCAAATCAAGTGTATTTATACATGTACATGTATGCACACATATAAATGTAAAGAGAAAAAAAGTTAAGTCACAAAAATGTTGAAGTGGGTCCACAAATCAGTTGTTTTTATGGGTTTACTATTGTTTGAGTACTGAAGTGTTCTAATATATTGTTTGAATTCCTCTCTAAAGACCAAGAAACAAGGTTTCTGATATGAGAATTTAGATTCATGTACTGTACATGGTATTTTGCAACTAATAAAATTAGGTTGATAATATAATAATGGTTTGTTTTATTCATGGGATAAGAAAACAATCCAAACAACACATTTACATAAGTAAGGGAAAAGTCATCAAGAATATTTTTGGAAATAAAAGTGCAAATATCTTGCCAGAAAGTACATAAGAAAGGACATGACCAGAATAAATGACAGAGATCTTCTTCACTGGGTTGGCAGAATGAGCAGTTCATGTCAATGTCCTTTTTGTATCGTTGAAGGAAAGACTTGCAGGGATAAAAACGATGGATAATCCTAAAAATCCGGCTCAGGACCGGAAGGTCCCAGGTTCGATCCCCGTCACTGCCTCGTTGTGTCCCTGGGCAAGACACTTAACCCCGAGTTGCTCTTGGTGGGACTGGCTGGCGCCTTGCATGGCAGACCACCGCTACCGGTGTATGATTGTGTGTATGAATGGGTGGATGGCTACTGTGAAGTGCTTTGGGGCCCCTCATACGCACTCACAGAAATATTTAACCCCAATTTTTAAGATTTATGTAATTTTATTAAATGACAAAATTGCGTGCCTTTTTATTAGATAAGTTTAAGGCAAACCTATGAAATAAACCTTACATGATGCATATTCATTCATGTAATAAGGCCTATTTATTTTAAATGCATAACCCTCAGGTTTATGTATTCAGAATTAATAACATATAATTACTCTAAATGAATAATCTTGAGGGTATTTATTTCAAATACATAAAGAATATTATTTTAATTTGCATAATAATCAGGTTTATTATTCAATATAAATAGCATATATTTATTTTAATTACATGTCATTTATGCATATGTAATGAACTAAATTAATCAAAATGCATAACATTTATGCAATTCCTTTCCATTCATACCAACAATCTTAATGAAGCAATCAGTTGTTGTTCTTTCAACATCTTTATTAAACTTCAAATCATATTAAATACACAAAATTATAATATCAAAATTAAAGTTTCACTTGTGCATATTCACAAGACCATAGGTCCCATTTTGGCCATACTTTTCCTAAAATATTACAAGTAAAAAAAATAAAGACTTCACCTTAGTGGATTTTGTAGAAACTTAAGCACCTTTTAGAACAAATCTTTGTAACACTTAACTCCACTGAATCTGGAAACAATTCAAGAAAAAAAATCTGGTTTGAGCTGAGGTAATACAATATGTCCCGCTAAAACATTTTAGAAACCAACCATCTATGAACTCACATAAGAACTCACCTACACAGCCACATTCACACATCACTTCCTGTTAAGTGCTTCAACATCAAAAGAAATAAAAGAACAACATCAAACAGGTATTTTCCTGACACACCCTTCAAGAACTATAAGGGATTTAAACAGTCTGTATGATGGAGAAACTGACAAAAAAATCAGGTAGCTGTGCATGTGCATTATTGCCAGCCAAATCCATGGAGCACACATCACTTCCTGTTAAGTGCTTCAACATCAAAAGAAAAAAAAAGAACATTAAACAGGTATTTTCCTGACACACCCTTCAAAAACTATAAGGGATTTAAACAGTCTGTATGATGGAGAAACTGACAAAAAATCAGGTAGCTGTGTATGTGCATTATTGCCAGCCAAATCACTGGGGCAATTTGAGTTTCAGTGTCTGTACTTTTGGTGACAGCTTGGCTGAGTCCAGGTTCATCAGGATTTTCTGGTACACCTCGAATGTACGGGTCAGGCTTTTCGGATAGCTCAAGTTGAGTGCATAGATCAGTCCATAAAGCATCACGCACGCATGGCTGACACTCTGTAGGTTATGGAGGACTTCCACACCTTCCAGCACAACTCCAACATCAGCAAAGCGTCCATTACCTGGACCATCAGGACCACGACCCTCTGCTCGGACAGTGTAGATGCCCATGGTCTTCTCCGCAATGTCTGCCTCAGCCTCTCTGGATTCAATGTCCTGGAATATAAAGAGAACAGAATGATTGGTTATGTGATCCTAACCTTGACCACTAAAATCTAAGCAGCTCATCCTTAGGCCAAGTGAATGTTCATTTGAAGAAATTTCTTTAAAGCACTGCATATGTGTTATGTAGCATGTATGTATGTAGCATGTAGTATGTATGTATTATGTATGTGTGTAGTATGTATGTAATATGTATGTATGTGTGTAGTATGTATGTAATATGTATGTATGCGTGTAGTATATATGTAATATGTATGTATGCGTGTAGTATATATGTAATATGTATGTAGTATATATGTATGTATGTAGTATATATATATGTGTATGTATGTAGTATATATGTATGTATGTAGTATATATGTAATATGTATGTATGTAGTATATATGTATGTATGTAGTATATATGTAATATGTATGTATGTAATATGTATGTATGTATGTATGTAGTATATATGTAATATGTATGTATGTATGTAGTATATATGTAATATGTATGTATGTATGTATGCATGTAGCATATATGTAATATGTATGTATGTATGTAGCATATATGTAATATGTATGTAGTATATATGTAATATGTATGTATGTAGTATATATGTAATATGTATGTATGTAGTATATATGTAATATGTATGTATGTAATATATATGTGATATGTATGTATGTAATATATATGTAATATGTATGCATGTATGTAGTATATATGTAATATGTATGTATGTATGTAGTATATATGTAATAGTATG
>JBBPBX010039050.1:0-30081 GCA_038048925.1 Garcialebias charrua
GACCATAAACCGGTTAAGGACGGACAGGACCAAAAGGCATGAGACAGTGTGCCCTCAGATATGTTACACCTGTCACATATTGGGGAAACAGAGGGGTATATCTTGTGTAATCTGACCTTTGAATAGTGTAATCGATATGTGATTTTAAACTGAATTAGCTGATGTCTGCTGTTTATTGAACAAGAACTGATTTTAGAAAGGCATCTGTTCCACCATGATTCAGGGATTGTTATCCCTAGCTCGTTTCCCCAGGCCTCCCTTATTTTTGTGGTACGTACCACGTTGCAGTCACCAAACAGATGCATTATTCTTGTAATAAGATGTCGTGAATCAGGAGGGCTCGTAAGGATCTCAAATATGCCATGCTCAAGCGGAAGAATGTTGTAGTTTTGGATATTTGACTTAATATAATGCCTGGCCTGCAAGTATCGGAAGAAGTGTGAGTGGGGCAGATTATATTTTTCTTTCAGTAGACTGAATGATGCAAATTTGTTATCAATATACATGTCCTTAATTAACACCAGCCCCTTTTCCTCCCAGTCATGATAAACTTTATCCTGCCAGGGGGGCAGGAAACTATGGTTAAAACATAATGGCGTCTGTACAGACGTCTTTGGTAATGCAAGGAAACTCCTGATCTGGTTTAGAATTCTTATTTCATGTTTTAACACAACAGGTTTCGGTAGGCTTCAGGCTTTTCAAGGTAGGCAAACAATAGAGCTGGCAAGGAGGAGTTATTTGCCAGTTTAGATTCCATCTTGACCCACAGCGGAGCAGTAGTTGCTGGGTTACCAGGCAGCTCATGCTGCCAGAAAATTAATGCTCTGATGTTGGCAGCCCAATACAGGGAACCCCCGACCTACGAACGAGTTTGGGACCTAAGAACCGTTCGCAGCTCGATCCGTTCGTAGGTAGGGGGTGAAAATTATATTAAAAAAAAAAAAATTCATTCATTCATTCATTCAACCTTTATTTATCATGCTAACGGAGCGCGCGCACACATTTAAGCATGTACAGTAGTGTACTGTAATGTTAAACATTGCTATTCACATTTACAGAATAAATAAAAATATATTTTCTTACTTTGAGATGGTCAAAGCCGACATAGGTTGCCATGCGTTGATTGTTTTCGGGCCAAGCAGCGCGGGGGCCGGCAAGCCACCGCAGCTGCTCCAGACCTGTGTTAGCTAGCTGGCTAGCTTCTGCTAGCCAAGCCATGAGCTAGTGTTGGAGCGGCGGCGCGATCAATCTGCAGCTGCTGCTCCAGCCGCTGCTCCAGCCTGAGACGTCCACAGAGCTATTCCAGCTAGTAATTAATCCATATGATGCGATCCTGGTCACCAGTGTTCAAAAGGCCGGCTCCCGTGTTAGCTCCAGTGTTAGCTCTGGAGCTAGCCAGGCCGGAGGTGTAGCCAGGCCGGCCGGAGGTGTTCGCACGGCGGCCTGGCACGATCGGCGATAAATCCGCTGCTGCCTGAGACATCCACAAAGTTCACAGAGACGTTTCCAGCTAGTAATTAATCCATATGAAGCCATCCTGGTCACCAGTCTTCGTCCGGCTCTCGGCAGCTAACCTAAGATGGCGTCCGGTGTTCTACATTAATTTGTGACCGGAGACCCCAGTGACTGAACCTAAAATAGCGTCCGGTGTTCTACATTAATTTGTGACCGTGTAAACTGAAGACCTACTTCCTGTTGCCCAAGATTGCTCAAAAATTGCTCAAAAATGATCAGAAATGATCTTTTTTATCATAATTATTATTTATAAAGCCTTTAAAACAACCAGAGCTGCAACAAAGTGATGTACACATGAAATTAAGAACATTTAAACACAAAAAAAAAAAAAAAAAAAAAATTTTTATTTTTTTTTACATAAATTCATATTTTTATTAAATATGATATGTTCGTAGGTCCCGTGGTTCGCAGGTCGATGGGGTCGTAGGTCGGGGGTTACCTGTACTGTAATAATGTTTAAATACAGGTAGTCCCAGCCCTCCCTTCCCCCTAGGCCCTTGCAAATGCACTCTAGAAATCCTAGCATTTTTCCCATTCCATATATAGGAATGAATGATTGAGTCTAGTTCTTTAAAGAAGGCTGCTGTAAGGTAGATAGGAAGGTTTTGACATAAGTATAGGAACCTAGGTAGGGAAATCATTTTAACTGAGTTGATACGTCCGATCATAGACAGAGGCAAAGTTTTCCAGTATTCGACGTTTAGTTTTAATCCGGATATAAACTTTGTAAAATTTAGTTTAAATATATGTTTTGGGTCTTTGGGCACAATAACGCCTAGATAGGTAAGATGGTTTTCAACTACTTTGAATGGGACATTTTGTAAAAATCCTAATGGGTATGTGTTGGAAAGAGGCATTAACTCGCTCTTTGACCAATTGATTGAGTATCCAGAGATCTTACTAAAAGATGTAATCAGGTCGAGGAGGAAGGGGACCGATTTCACTGTGTCATATAAATATAATATCACATCGTCAGCGTACAAACTAATGGTTGTTTCAACGCCGGCGACATGAAGGCCTTCGATATGCGGGTGTGCCCTAATTGCCACAGCAAGTGGCTCCAAAGCAATAGCGAAAAGCGCTGGTGACAGTGGGCAGCCCTGCTGAACTGAGCGCTGCAAGTGAAATGGAGCTGATCGATCACTATTTGTCAGGATGGAGCACATAGGTTCTAGATAAATCAGTTTTACCCATGAGATGAAAGTCTCGCCGAAACCAAATCTGCGCAATGATTCGAACATATATGGCCATTCAACCTGGTCAAAGGCTTTATGTGCATCAAGGGCCAGAATAGAGGCATTAGTATTTTTATGGTCAAGATATATAGTATTAAGTAATCGTCTTACATTGAAAAAAGACATTCTGCCGGGGATAAACCCAGTCTGATCAGGATGGATGATAGATGCTAAACATTTATTCAGTCTAGTGGCCAAGATTTTAGTGATTATCTTGCGGTCAACATTTTGCAGTGCAATCGGTCGAAAGCTGGCAGGATCAGTTTTATCCCTCTCCTTTTTAAGAAAAAGGGAAATGTTAGCCTCATATAGAGTTTTGGGCAGTTTTCCATCCTTCTTTGATGCAGACATCATTCTAAACAAGAGTGGTGCAAGAATGTCACAGAATTTCTTATAAAAATCCGACCCAAAACCATCAGGCCCGGCAACTTTGCCAGATGGAAGTGATTTTATAGCGTCTATAACCTCTCGAAGCGTCAAGTCAGACTCAAGGTAGTCTCTGTCAGATTTATTTAGTTTAGGCAAAAGGAGTGAATCAAAGAAATTATTAAAATCTGATTGTGTTGCATTATTATCGGACGAGTACAGCGTGGCGTAATACTCTCTGAATCTGCTGTTTATGTCAGCAGGGTTGGTTAAGAGCGTGCCGGTTTTTGACTTAATATTATAGATGGATCTTGTGGCTTGGGCGCACTTAAGCTGCAGCGCTAGTAGTTTACCAGGCTTATCTCCAAGCTCAATTTTTTTTGTCGTAGTTTGCAAAGTAAATTACTAATCTGGCTGCTCATAATTCCATTATATTCATATCTCAGTTTAAGTATTTCTTTATAGTCATCTGGTGATACAGAGATTTGATACTTTCTTTCTAAATTGGAGAGGGCACAGGTGATTTCAGACAGACGTTTCTCTCTTTTTTTTTAAGGGCTGAGGTATATGAGATTATTTCGCCACGCATAACTGTCTTTAATGCTTCCCATAGAATGGAATCTGATACTTCACCGTTATCGTTTATGTCTATAAAATCTTTTAATTTAGAGGTTATGTTTTTAATAAAGTTATCATCATTGAGAAGGTTTGCGTTAAATCGCCAGGAATAAGCCTGCCTGGGAAGGGAGAGATCTAATGACATAGCCAGGGGGGAATGATCAGAGATGAGAATGTTATGATATTTAGAGTCAGCAATTTGAGAGGTGAGATTGTTACTTATTAGAAAGTAGTCAATCCTGGTATAAGATTTGTGTACATGAGAGTAAAATGAATAATCTCTACCCGTAGGGTGCTGAGCCCTCCAAATATCAACCATATTCCTAGTTTTGATAAGATTATTTAAAAGTTTGGTGGACGCCAGTTCTATTGCTGGTCGTTTAGAGGATCTGTCAAGAAAGGGGTCAAGATAACAGTTCAAGTCCCCCGCTATTAATACGTTTGAACAGCTGTCATCTGGAATCAGGTCAAAAATTTTCCTAAAAAACCTGGGATCGTCTGAGTTTGGACCGTATATATTAAGGAGAGTTAGTGGTTTTGAGTTTATGGTGCCTGTCACCATCAAGTACCTGCCCATTGTCACATTCTTATAATTGTAACTGTATCTGTAGTAAAATAAAATAAAAAATAAAATAAAAACTTTGGTCCAAATTTTTCTTGTACACACACACACATCGTGTTGTATATATACAACACGATGTGTGTGTACAGAAAAAAATTGGACCAAAGTTTTTTTTTTATATCGTGATATATATCGTTATTGTGAAATAAAAAAGTCCATATCGTGATATATGATTTTTTCCATATCGCCCAGCCCTACATCAGGGTAAATTAGCATGTGTTTAATACTACTGTAGCTTTTGTTTGTGAGACGGTCACGCCCCTGGTAGCTGCGCTGTGACGTGAAATGGGCATTAGCCAATGAAACGCGGCCCTATGGGCAGAACTTGGTAAGGTCCATGTTGAAATCTCCTGCCATAACAATCTTATTGTGTTTTAAATTTCCTATGAATTCAGTCAGGGAGGACAGAGCTTCGGGTGTTGCAGAGGGGGGACGATAACAACCTACAACAGTTAAGATCTGACCTCCCTTCAAACTGATGTTCACAGCTAAAGCCTCAAACTGGTTTGCAATTGTTCTTTAGACGCAATCCTGGCAGCCAAAGAGTCTCTGATGTAAATAGCGACTCCACCTCCCCTTTTATTACGATAACAACGATAGATCTTAAATTAATTGATTACCAGATCATTTTTCAGAACAGATTTCTTGAGACAAGTTTCAGAGATAACGATCACATCTGCCCCAGAAGAACTGATTAGGATTTTCAATTCATCAAGTTCTTTTAGAAGGCTACGAGCGTTTACATGCAGGAAATGGAGACCTGAATTACAGGGAACCCTAGACTTATGGCACCCCCGACCTACGGCAACTCGGACTTAAGAATGCACTGTTAAATAATAATAATAATAATAATTTTTATAAATGAATACATGTACAGTACTGTACAGTCACCAAGCACTTAGCCTATCCTAACACAGTTTTTAAAGATGAAGGAGTGAGTTGAATTGTCTCCCCAGCAGGCTCCATTCACATAAAGGGAGCTATACTTTCACTTTATGTGAAAGGGAGAAAATTCAACTCACTCCTTCATCTTTAAAAACTGTGTTAGGATAGGCTAAGTGCTTGGTGACTGTACAGTTCTGTTTAGGGGTGGGCGATATGGCTCAAAAATTATATTGTGATATTTCAGAGCATTATCACGATAACGATAAATTTCGTGATATAACCAAAAAATAAAAATAATCTAATTTATTTATTTGACAAAATTAACTTAACATGTTGCTTTGCAGTATGTATATAAATTTTAAAAAACAACAACAAGGGGTAATTTTACTGAAATTACTTTATTTAGTAAAGTATTCAGTCTCCCAAGTATAAAAATAAAAAAATAAAAATGATCTGTTATTTAGATTGAAAAAGTCTTATCTATTCATGCAGGAATTATTCATTTTTTTAAACTGGTCTGTCTCTGCACACCCTGATGCATGCTCAATAATCCAGGTAGAAAAATCTAAAAAAGCTAAGTCTGGTCCTCTGGACATGTCCAGAGGACCAGACTTAGCTTTTTTAGATGATCTGTCTCTGATTACCTGACTCTTGGTCCGTGGAGCCGCGCGTGTTTGTAAAGACGGTTCAGCGGGGGAGACACACAGCACCGACTGCTCAGAGCGGGGTGGGGGGGGAGGCATTTGAGCTCTCTCTACCTGGAGTTTAAGCAGGGGGACAGAAGCTGAGAGAGACGCGAGTTGTTTGTTTTTAGCATTTTAGCTAGCAAGTATTGCACGCAGACTGGTGGAGGGAGGTGCGCAGTTCAGTTTGTTGGTTTGAAGCGCTCGTTTGTTAAGGGGGCAGGGCACCCTTACGTATTACGTCATGAAATTAGCATATCATGATATAACTTTTTTGCCCGGGCAAGCTTTTTATACCGGTAAAACCGGTAACAATATGATATGGCCCAGCTCTACTGTAAATGTATTCATTTATTTAAAAAAATAAAAATTATTATTGTTATTTTTTAAATTATTGGATCCGACTTACGTCATTTTTGACATACGAATGGTCCTTAGGTCCGGAACTCATTCGTAAGTCGAGGGTTCCCTGTATTTTTAAACTCATTGGGAGTACTGTAGTTAATGGGGCGACCTAGGTTGGGCTGAATCCCTGAGATCAATAACAACATTAATATCAGACATTTACTTAACTTCTTTGTCACTGATGTGTAATTACAGGAGTTAACAGTGTGACATTTTGCCCCCATAATTGAACCATGAGAAACATTAATGAAGACACGATCATTCAGAACCCAAAAACAATGAAAGTTACAGTGATGGGTAGATCCAGATGTGTTGATAAGATTCAGTGATTCCAGGTAGTCTGAGAACTGAAAATAATGACAATAATATGAATAATGCAGAAAAGTCTCAGACCATAAAGTGTCACAAATTAAGTGGGCAAACAATTCCATTGTGGAGGCCCAACTGCAGTTTGTGTGAGGGGGGCTCCAGCCCCCTTGAGATTATGAATGGATGTGACCATGGTGAACACAAGCTGGATCCAGAATCAATGGCTAGAAACAAGCAATTTGCAGCAAATAGCAGAGTGAGCTGCCAGAAAAGCCTCCTGAAATTAAGGGCATGGTTGTAGCCTATTTCAGGACAGTAAAGGAACAACAGCGTGAACAGCACCAAACAACGCAGCTCCTGATCCTCAGCGATACACGTCACTATCTGCTCGTCTGATCCACAAACAGCTCACAACAGTGTGAAACAGGCACCAAACAATGATGATCCTGATCCTCCGCGCTTCACATCACGTCACTCTGCTTCACATCCTCTCTGCTGTCTGAACCAGTTGGATGTTGTGTCAGTTCAACAAAAATGACTGTTTTCTCCAAATGAGATTATTTAAAGAGTTATCTACAGCAAGTAAGACATTTGTTGTTGAGGCACTGGTTTCTCCAAAATGAGACTCTTTAAAGAGTTATCTATAGCAGGTAAGATATTTATTATTGAGGCATTGGTTTCTCCAAAATGAGGCTCTTTAACGAGTTATCTGCAGCAGGTAAGATATTTGTTGTTGTGGCTGTTCCCCTCTTCAGCCCGAAAAAGCCACCTCCAAGGATAAAAGAAAAACAGCAAGTCTTACCGGAGGGGGTGAAGCCTTCAACTGATCCTCTCAGCTCCAGCATCCACTCGTCACCTCAGATGAGCTCAGATGAGCTCAGGTTCTCACGGAGGTGAACAGTGAACAGAGACTGACTTAATGTAGATGAAGTCCCCACAGCCAGCTCTGTTCAATTCTGCTCACCTGGTCCTGCTCCTGCTCCTATCCAGATCAGCGGCACTTCAAAGCAGCCGCGTGCCTCTCCAGCTGAGCACAGCGTGGTTCCAGTCCTTCTTTTTTGGGTAACGGGTCACTCAGAGGCTGAGAACGGCTTTAATGTAAACAAAGTCCCCCACAGCCAACTCGGTTTTGTCCTGGTTCTGGGACACAGGTTAGGCCAGGTACTTCCCCCCACACCACGAGGTCAATCAAACAAAAGGCAGCAGAAAAAATCAGCGAAATTCCTTCCGTGCAATTCTTGTTTGAACCAGGTAGAACCACAGTTCCAGATGAGAAATTCAGCTGGGGTCCAGAAAGGGAGGAGGGAAAAAAACACTGAGGCTTCGTGGGACAGTTTCCCAGCTCGACGACTCACCTGGCCAGCAAGATGCGCTCAGAATGACCGGTGGGTTTGTAGCGGCCGGTCCTGGGCCGAATTATATTTTTTTGCACGGTCCCGTGCGGCTCTCTGAGTCACTAACACCAAATTCGGTAGGAAGATGGACCAACTTTATTCCAATTCGAAAAACGGGTCAGTTTGATGATAAAAGACTCAGAGAGCCAGAGGGAGAAGCGTCCGCTCGCCAGAACCGGAACTGTGAAATACATTAATCAAGTAAAACTGTGGAGCACGGTGAGTGAAAAATACACATTCCCTTGACAATTTGCATCTAAACATTTTATGACTTTATTATGGAGTCTTTTTTTGACTCAGTAGTAACATTTAAATGCTGTATATTTTTTATTGTACTAATGGCAGAGTTTTAACATTTTCTATTGGTTATCTATTGTTAAAACACTTATTAAAAATAAAATGCCTCCTGCTAAATCCATAAATATGTTTATATGAACACGATTAGTTTGTACTTCCGTCTGCACAAGAACCTGCATCCTGCCCAGATTTCAAAGCAAAAGGAGCGTTGCGATGCTCCTGAAGGGGCAGTGAAGTTGAAGCACACTGTTGTGAAGATTTCCTTCTAAAGATCTGGATCTGAACGGTGCTGAGGTTCTGAGTTTAAATCTTTTAGTGATTATACCATACCATGCCATTTTATTTATAGAGCACTTAAAACAGCGACAAGGCCAACCAAAGTGCTGTACAAACAAACAAACAACAGACAACACATAGGCAACATACAAAATGAAGTACAAAACAGAATATAGACATAAAAATGTTGCAGATAATAAATAACGACCAACCTGTGTGAAACATACAGGTTCAACAGATCATCAGGTGTTGAAATCAAAAAAGGTGTTCAATACAGGATCAACTGGACTTTATTTGTTGCAGAAAACGTTTCGACTTCTGTCCAGAAGTCTTTTTCAATTCTGAATGAATGGAAGCGGTGAGAACGAGAAGTTTTATACAGGCTGACAAGCCACGCACGCACCAACATATGAAATTGGAAACTGAAATAACACCACAAAATACCTAACATGCCCATTCTATTTAAATTGACAAAACAAACACATCACAGCTTAACTGAAGGGGGTTTGTAACACATACATGTAAATTGAAAGATCACACCTTAACAGTAGGAGGTTCCCTTGAGGTCTCTGGTAGAAGACACAAAACTGTATGTAAATTGACAAAAAACACCTCCCAAACAACAACAGAGGCTACTCAGAGAACTTTGTTAGTCTAATTTACAGACAAGACATCCCTGCTCCCATCCAGTGTAAAACGTTTCGGAATCAAATCCAAAACTGAGTTATAAGTCTTAGAAAGTTGAAATCTCAGACCTCCTCCTCTGTTAAGAGAAGGTTTTTCTCTCTTAACATACACAGCTTCCTTCACCCCCCTCTCAAACCATCTGTGCTCTCGGTCCAAAATTTGAACATTCTGGTCCTCAAATGAGTGACCCTTGTCCGTGAGGTGGAGGTGAACAGCTGAGTTTTGTCCAGAGGAGGTTGCTCTCCTATGTTGAGACATTCTTTTGTGGATAGGTTGCTTCGTTTCTCCGATGTAACGGTCTGAGCAGACTTCGCTGCACTGGACTGCATAAACCACACCACTCTGTTTGTGTGTGGGGGTTTGGTCTTTAGGGTGGACCAACCTCTGTCTGAGCATCCTGCTAGGTTTGAAATGTACTGGGATGTTGTGTTTGTTGAGGTGTTGAAAGGTGTTGAAAGCAACAGAATAGTTGTGGGTTTTCAAATGGGATTTGAAAACCGAGAGGGAGGGGGCCTGTCTGACAAGCAGAGGTAACTCGTTCCAGAGTCTTGGGCCTGCTACAGAGAAGGCCCCGTCACCTCTGCGCTTAAGACGAGTTCCTGGAACTGTTAGAAGTAGCTGTTCCACTGACCTCAGAGAACATGGTGGGACATAAGGTTGTAGCAAATCAGAGAGATGGGGGGGCGAGACTGTTCAGCGATTTGTAGACATACAGGAGAATTTTGAACTGGATTCGAAGATGAACCGGTAGCCAGTGCAGGGAGGCCAAATCTGGTGTAATGTGCTCTCTTTTGCCTGTACTGGTTAAAAATCGGGCTGCTGCGTTCTGGACCAGTTGTAATTGTGCAATGGTCGTCTGACTGATACCAAACAGGAGTGAATTGCAGTAATCAAGCCTAGATGTAATAAATGCGTGGGTTACTGTCTCCAGGTTATTTTTGGATAATATGGGCTTCAGCTTAGACAGTCGCCTCAGCTGGAAAAAACAGGATTTAACGATCATGTTTACATGACTGTTGCGTTTCATGGACGGATCCATAATCCCTCCCAGAATTGTGACTTTTTGTTTTACAGACAGGGGTAGAGCAGAAAGATCGATGCAGTGTTTCGTGTTCGTGTTGTTGGGAGAGAACAACATGGCTTCAGACTTCTTTTCATTGAAACTTAAGAAATTTAAAGCCATCCAGTCCCTGATGCCACCCAGGCAGTCGAGCAGAGGTTGAATAGAGCATGTACCATTGTGTCTTAGGGGGAAGTAAATTTGACAGTCATCAGCGTAGAAGTGAAAAGGTATGTTGTGTTTCCGGAAAATAGCACCAAGTGGGAGCAGGTATAAAGAGAATAGGAGAGGACCCAGGATGGACCCCTGCGGAACCCCCCATTTAAGTGCTGCTGCTGCAGAACTAAAATCTTTGATGAAACACAACATACAAAACATTATATTTGCCGGGGGCCCATTTTGCCATGAGGACACTTTCTGGTTCATCATCTCCTGTTTCTGCCATGACTTCACTGATGTTCAGATTTATTCGATGGCTGTCATTTCAGAGCGGCTGTCTTGTTCTTGGTGGAGGAGGTCCAGACAAACATTTTTGATCAGCGCTGCATTGAGAGCAAACTTTGGAAAAGGTAAGACTTAGTTTTGATGATTTATTAATGTAATGGGATAATATATCTGCTTTATAAATTCGAGTCTTTCAGTTTTTTGTTTCCACTCTGTCTCTGAGCAAATGGCCACTTTTATCTCTTTGTATTTTCATTCAACCTTTATTTAGGCAGGTTAATCCCATTGAGCCTCGAGGACCCAATTTCAGAGTTAGTCAGAGTCAGAAGCTGTGTTTCCATCCATTTTCATTTCGAATTTTGAGCTACCTCGCAAATATGTAAATACAAATTAATGCAGATCAGAAGTGTTTCCATTTTACTGGCTTGAAGCGCTTCTTCCAAGCCGCGCACAGCGTCATTACGTCAGACGTCAGCGTCATTACGTCAGACGTCAGCACTGCGCATGTCTACAGTAAACAGGAAGTAGCGGTTGAAAACAGAACCCGGCCACACATCTCATCAAAATGGAGAGAATATTTCAGGTATGTGTTGCTATCGGGCGAGTTGTATTTATTCTGTCATGCCAACTAGTTTTAGCGATGTTACATGTTGTCCGGAGCGGAAACAGCTGATCAGTCACGTGACGTGAATGTTCGCTACGGCAGCACGAGTCGGCAAATGTGTTTCCATCTGTCGTTTTGCGCATCTGCTCATTTTCGCAGATCCCAAAAACCACCTCAAGCGAGCGTATAAACTTTTTGGCGAATTTCAGGAAGTAACTTCGCATTTTGCCGTTTCCATTAAGCTTTTCTGCTGCGATACTTCAAAATGCGCACCTAGAAACCTTGATGGAAACACGGCTAGAGAGTCTTTATTGTCATTTGCACCGCATGTGGTACATGTGATGAAATGAGATTATGTACACAGGGTCCCAGTTACATCCAACAACAAAATGTAAGAGAAAAACAGTAATAACATCTAGGATTACCAAGAAAAACATCAACTAGAAATACACTAAGCACTAATGTAATAGAAAAAAAATCATTACAAACAGCAGCACGAACATGAGTCTGTGTGAGCAGATGGTCACAGATGAACACAGCAACAAAAAAACAGATCAGCATCAGCATGATGTGATATTTTGCAGTGATTATTCTTATTATTTATTTATTCATGAGTCTAACAGCCTCAGGGTAGAAGCTGTTCCTCAGTCTAGTGGTTCTACATTTGATGCTCCTCAACCTCCGTCCTGAGGGGAGTGGGGCAAAGAGTGAGTGTGCTGGGTGAGTGAGGTCTTTCATGATGCAGGTGGCTCTTTTCCTGCATCTGGAGGTGTAAATGTCTGTGATGGTGGGGAGACTGACTCCAACAGACTTCTGTGCAGCCTTCACCACTCTCTGTAGAGCTTTCCTCTCTGCAACTGTGCAGCCTCCATGCCACACGTTGATGCTGGAGCACAGGATGCTCTCCACTGCACACCTGTAGAAGGAGGTGAGGACTGGGCTGCTCAGACCAGCTCGTCTCAGCCGTCTGAGGAAGTAGAGTCTCTGATGACCTTTCTTGATCAGGCTGGTGGTGTTGTTGCTCCAGCTGAGGTTATCATTCAAGTGTACACCCAAGTATTTGTAGCTGGAGACCACTTCCACTGCAGATCCACTTATGTTCAGTGGGGTGTGGGTGTGTTTGTTCCTTCTGAAGTCCACAATCATCTCCTTTGTCTTCTTCACATTCATGTGAAGGTTATTCTCTTTGCACCAGCTCTCCAGGTGTTCCACCTCCTGCCTGTAGCTGGACTCATCATTGTTTGTGATGCATCCCATCACAGCTGTATCATCTGCAAACTTTACAATATGACAGCCTGGATGGGTGGCTGCACAATCATGTGTGAGCAGAGTGAACAGAAGAGGGCTCAACACACATCCTTGAGAAGAGCCAGTGCTGAGGTTTATGGTGGAGAAGGAGAAGTTGTGGATCTTCACGGACTGTGGTCTGTTTGTTAAAAAGTCTAGTACCCAGCAGTTACAAATGGAGGGGCTTAGTCCAAGTGTGAATAGTTTGTCCATCAGGGTTTGGGGGATCATGGTGTTGAAGGCAGACGTGAAGTCCACAAAGAGCATACGGACGTAGGAGTCCTTCTGATCCAGGTGGGTGAGAGCAGTGTGGACCACAGAGGAGATGGTGTCCTCTGTTGATCGGTTCTCACGGTATGCATAATGATGAGGGTCCACGTTCATGTTGATGGATGTTTTGATGTGAGTCATGATCAGTTTTTCAAAGCATTTTGCGACTATTGCGACTAGCACTTTGAGATTTTCAGTAATGAAAAGTGCGTTATAAATTGAATTAATTATTATTATTATTATTATTATTGAGGTGAGGGCCACCGGCCGATAGTCATTCAGACCAGTCACAGTGGAGCTTTTTGGGACTGGGATGATGGTGGCAGTCTTCAGGCAGGTGGGAACTGTTTACAGGGCAAGTGAGGTGTTAAAGATGTCTGCCAGCACATTGCAGAGCTGATCGACACATTTAACACTTTCTCTGGAATGTTGTCCGGACCGGTTGCTTTGTGAGGGTTGATTCTCTTGAGACTACTCCTCACTTCTGCTGCGGTCACGCTGAGATGCTCTTCATCTAGTGGTGAGGTGAGTCTGGTGCTGGGTGGTCTGTTTGGGTCTTCAAAGCGTGCATAAAACTTGTTGAGGGCATCTGGCAGAGATGGATCTCTGGGGCATTGTTCACTCCTTCCTTTATAGTCTGTTATGCACTTTAATCCCATCCACATGCTCCGTGGGTCTTGTGAGGTAAACTGTACCTCAATTCTCTGTGCATATTTGGCTTTGGCCCTCTTGATTCCAGCAACCAAGAGAGACCTGGTTTCAACAAAGAATGACGACAATGATTTTCCTTTGTGCAAAACCCATGAGCAGTGTCTGGTTGAGTAACTGTTACTGTAGCTGTGTTTCCATCCATTTTCATTTCGAATTTTGAGCTACCTCGCAAATATGTAAATACAAATTAATGCAGATCAGAAGTGTTTCCATCTACTGGCTTGAAGCGCTTCTTCCAAGCCGCGCACAGCGTCATTACGTCAGACGTCAGCGTCATTACGTCAGACGTCAGCGTCATTACGTCAGACGTCAGCACTGCGCATGTCTACAGTAAACAGGAAGTAGCGGTTGAAAACAGAACCCGGCCACACATCTCATCAAAATGGAGAGAATATTTCAGGTACGTGTTGCTATCGGGCGAGTTGTATTTATTCTGTCATGCCAACTAGTTTTAGCGATGTTACATGTTGTCCGGAGCGGAAACAGCTGATCAGTCACGTGACGTGAATGTTCGCTACGGCAGCACGAGTCGGCAAATGTGTTTCCATCTGTCGTTTTGCGCATCTGCTCATTTTCGCAGATCCCAAAAACCACCTCAAGCGAGCGTATAAACTTTTTGGCGAATTTCAGGAAGTAACTTCGCATTTTGCCGTTTCCATTAAGCTTTTCTGCTGCGATGCTTCAAAATGCGCACCTAGAAACCTTGATGGAAACACGGCTACAAGTGTCTGTTTTTATATTTGCATCCTGTTTTTTAGAGACATTCCAACAATAAGAAAACGGTTTGGTGATGTTGCAAAAACAGGATCCCTTGATCAGGACAAGAGGCTATTTGTGTAGGTCTCTTTCTGTCATTTTTACATAAACTGTTAATGTTATTTTAGAGTTAACGTTGCCATTAATACTAAATGCTTGTTTATTCTTATTTTAGCGATGGCACTGAGGTCGCAGTGGTCTACTTCAGGCATGGTTAAATGCCTCATAACTACATTTCTGAACAGGTCTGAACTCTTTTTACATTTTTGTTCTAAATGCAGAGTTTACCCATTAACAGATGCAAACGAGTGAAAGAGTTAGCCAAATTCAACTGTTAAGTACAGTAAACTGATAAAATGCATTCTCAAAATGGTCTGAAGCAGACTCCGGAGAAGCAACTATTGCTGAATTTAAAAGGTTTATTTTAGACACAAGCAAAACACAAAATTCAATACAGCGCTGGGCTAAACACAACAGGAGTCGGCATCTCTTAAAATGGCGCAGAGCTCCAGGCAACAAACACATTTTCTTCAACTGGTCACACCTCCAGGAAGTGGTTGTCATCAACAACCTATGGGAAATCCCTTTAGCCCATCATGTGACCAGCTCTCTGACACAAACCTAATGTTATAAAAAATGTTTCTAACCCTGGTGTTTTGTCTGTTGTGAGAAACGCAGGAGTGTGACTAAGAATTTCTTCCTACCTGAAACAAAATTTCTTTGGAACAAAAACTCTGCCTTGTCTCTCCTAACACATACAATTATGATTAAAAAAATGCAAGATATAAAATAAAAACCATCACACATCCAAGTGAGATAATCTATACTGTAGTAAGATAAAAATATATTTCAACACCTTGATCATTTGTAGGCAGCAGACGTGTGTGAAAGTTATCAAACAGGTAATGCATAATAAAACCTGTCCACAAGTTGTCTTTACAATAAGAACCTACAATGTGCATAGTTACCCATAAATATCTAATTATTGATTAATGTTTGGATGTTACTAAACAAGTAATTGTTAATGATTAGCTTATGGGCTTAAAATACAAAATGAATAAGGATTAAGTAACCAAAAACTACTGCCTAATAAACTGCTGATCAAATTTAATTCAATAGCTGATTAATTAATGATTATTTACACATTTTAAATAGTCAAGTAAATATTAAGTGAGCAAATGGTTACAACAATTGACTCTTGATCAGATTTTATTCAATAGTATAATTTGAGCCCAGATTGTGTCAGGAGGCAAAACAGTGTAAAATCTTTCACGCAAATTCACTTGCTGTGGCGACCCCTGTAGAAAGGAGCAGCAGAAAGACACCTGCTAACAGTGTGAGAGGTGGGGTACACCCTGGACAAGTTGCAAGCTCATCACAAGGACACTTAGAGACAAACAACTATTCATGCTCACACTCACACCTAAGATGATTTGTAACTGTCATGTTTCAGTGATTTGGATATCGAACCCAAGTGCAGGCAGACCACAGAGACTCAGAGTATAATGAAAGAAAATGCTCTAATCTGGTGCAGTGAGACGAGGAGAAGTCGACTTTCATTTAGAAGGTTTATTGTACCCTCATGCAAAGTACAGAATCACGAACCCTCCGCCATTGTCACTCTATTGTGCAGTGATACATAATGGCCCCAGGTGAAACAGAGAACAAAGCTTTTCAGAGCTTGGCCACACCTCCAGTCTTCACCATGGCAAAGGGGAAACCCTACACTTATCATGTGACCCAGCTCTCAGCCAATAATATCTCGCCATTTTGTGTTCTATAAAAAGTGGTGATTGAATGTTGGGATTTGTAGGCATGATAACTAAACTACAATTCTACCGGAAACGGAATCAGATCATGTTTAAACAAGACATGGGCAAAACTCGATGCATATATCTAGACATCTTCATGAAGTTAATATCTGATAAAATTATATTTCAATTATAAGAAATAATTTAATAACAAAAACAAAAGGCTGATGGGGCAGCAAACTTACTTGAAGCGGGGACACGGAAGGAAGACGGAACATGAATTAGATTGGGAAATGCCTAGACAACAAGGAACACACAGACACAAACTTAAATAGGGATGTTAATGACAGACAAATGACAACAGGTGGCGAAGGTAACAACTGATTACATAAGGGAGAAACAGGAGAGCAGGAACAGACCACATGAGGGAGACAAACACAAGGGAACACAAGCTTCACAGTATCTCCCACCCCACCCCCCTCCACACACACCCACCCACCCAAGAATGTCCCTTGATGTCCCAAGACCCTCCTCAACATCTTGGGTGGGAGGAGGGGGAACCGAGTGGATGGAGGGCACAAAGGGGAACACGAGGATAAAAGCAAAATCAGACATGGCAAAGCCTGGGAACTACACACAGAAAAACCAGCACAGGGGACAACACAAAACGTTCAGGTGACAGCCAGGAGACCGTCCAGCACAGGGACAAAAGTCAAGGTGAGAGGCCGAGAGACCATCCAGCACGGGGCAGGAGCTCTTGTGGGCGGCCAGGAGACTGACCATCACTGGGAAGGAGCTCTGGTGGGTGGCCAGGAAACCGTCCAAAACTGGGTTAGGAGCTCTGGCGGGCTGCCAAGTGACCATCCATCACTGGGGAGGAGAGGTGAAGGAACCAGGGGATCTGTAGCAGGCAAAAAGACCTGGGGATCTGCAACAGGTGATGGGACCAGGGGATCTGTAGCAGGCGAAGAGACCAGGTAATCTACAATAAGCAAAGAGACAATAAGCAAAGAGACCAGAGAATCTGAAGCAGGCGAAGAGACTAGGGGATCTGCAACAGGCAGAGACCAAGGAATCTGCAGCAGGTGAAGAGACCAAGTCAAGTCAAGTCATCTTTATTTATAGAGCACAGTTAAAACAGATAAACTGTTATCAAGGTGCTTACAGGGACACTGCAGCAGGTGATGAGACCAGAGGATTGGCAGCTGGTGTTGGAACCAGCAGATTTGCAACTGGTGTAGAGACCTGGGGTACTGCAGGTAGTGTTGAGACCAGGAAGGTTGCAGGTAGCGTTGAGACCAAGGAGGCTACAGCTGACATAAAGACCAAGGCGGGCTGCAGCTGATGTAGAGACCAGGGAGGCTGCAGCTGATGTAGAGACCAGCGAGGCTGCAGTTGATGTAGAGACCAGGGAGGCTACAGATGACATTGACAGGGAGACGGCAGCTGAAATAGAGACCAGGGAGGCTACAACTGACGTAGAGACCAGGGAGACTACAGCTGTCATGGAGACCACTTTAGGGACTGTGGAGGGCATAGCTACTTTAGGGACTGTGGCGGGCATAGCCACTTCAAGGGCCATGGGGGCATAGCCACTTCAGGGACCATGCGGGCATAGCCACTTCATGGACTACAGGAGGCATAGCCACTTTAGGGACTACAAGAGGCATAACTACCACAGGGGCTGCAAGAGGTGTAGTCATAACATGGGCTTCCAAAAACATGGAACCCCCAAGAAGTGTGGAATCCTTGGGAGGTGTGGGAAACTGAAGAGGCGTGGGACCCTCTGGAGACTATGGACCCTCTGGAGACTCAGGACCCTCTGAAAACTCTTGAGCCTCTACAGACTCAAGAACCTCTAGAGATGTAGGAAACTCTGGAAATGTGAGAACCTATGGAGAAGTGGGGACCTATGGTGGAGACATGGGGACCACAGGAGATTCATGAACCATAGGAGACTTGGGAAACACAAGAGACTTGGGAACTGCGAGACACTCAGGAATTGTGGAAGATTTAAGAACCACAGGAGACTCGGGAACCACAGGAGTCTTGGGACACACAAGAGACTTTGGACCCACATGAGACGAGGAAGAGGAGTGAGAGAAGTCTTCCTGGCCCCACTCGGAAGGGGAGTGAGAGGCATCCTCATGGACCTTCTCAGAAGAAGAAGAAGAAGAAGAAGAAGAGGTGTCCTCCAGGACCTACTCAGAGGAGGAGTGAGAGTCGTCCTCCTGGACCCTTTTGAAAGAAGAGTAAGAGGCATCCTCTTGGATGTTCTTCATTTCATTTCATTTATTCATTTATATAGCACTTTACACAACCACGGTGGTGGTGACCAAAGTGCTTAACAAAAAACAGTGCAGTACTTAAAAAGACAGATTAAAAATCAAGAAAAACACAACATAAAAGCAAAAATAAAACCAGAAATGTCACCACATATTTAATTACTAAAAGCCAGTTTGAATAAAAAAGTCTTAAGCTTTGATTTAAAAGGGCCAAGTTCAGTAATCTGGCGTAGCTCAAGTGGGAGTGTATTCCAGAGTCGAGGTGCGGCCGCAGAAAAGGCACGGTCACCCCAACGTTTATATTTTGTCCGTGGAACAGAGAGCAGGAGCTGGCTATCTGACCTCAGAGACCTGGAGCGGGCGGGGAAACTTAACAACTCCGTTATATAAGTAGGAGCGAGGCCATTCAGAGCTTTAAAAACAAATAATAAAAGTTTAAAATCTATCCTAAAACGGACAGGAAGCCAATGTAGAGAGAATAAAACAGGTGTGATGTGGTCCCATCTAGGAGTGTTGGTTAAAAGGCGAGCTGCTGCATTCTGAACAAGCTGGAGGCGGCTCAGTGTTGACTGAGGCACACCAACATACAGAGCGTTACAATAATCGAGCCTAGAACTGATAAAAGCATGAACAGCCTTCTCCAAGTCACAACGGTTTAAAAAGGGTTTGACCTTTTTTAAAAGACGTAAATAAAAAAAGCCAGACCGGACAACAGAGGCGATCTGTTTATCAAAATGTAAAGCCTTATCAAAGGTCACTCCAAGGTTTTTCACACTGTCACTGAAGTTAATATTCACATTTCCCAGGCCAGTTGCATCTTTGTTACCAAATAAAATCCATTCTGTTTTACTGTCATTTAAAAATAGGAAGTTATTGTTTAGCCAAAGTTTGATTTCAGAGATGCAGTCAAAGAGAGAACACATTGGGTTACTGGATCCAGGCCTTAATGGTAAATAGATCTGCAAATCATCTGCATAAAAATGAAAGTTGACATTGTGTTGTCTTATAATAGATCCAAGTGGCAACAGGTACAAGGAAAAGAGCAGAGGGCCCAAAATAGAACCCTGGGGCACCCCACACAGAAGAGGGGCTGTAGAGGAAGAGTAGCCATTGAGCAAGATAGAGAAAGTCCTATCAGATAAATAGGACGTGAACCACTTCAGGGCCGTGCCACGAATCCCAACAAAATCATGGAGGCGAGACAGAAGGACAGAGTGGTCCACAGTGTCAAAGGCTGGAGGAAGAGTGAGAGGTGTCCTCCAGGACCCTCTCAGAGACACAAGAAGCAGGTGAGTCATCATAGCTGACACCCACCAGGAGACATAGAGGTGGGCTGTCATTGAGACTCTGCTGCTTCGTCAGCAGAGTTGGGCTCGACTATGTCTAGGAAGGCTCGAATTTGGCAGATCCAGTTTAATTCCGTCGTCAACCCCTCTTCTGACGATGACCGGAAGGAACGGATCCTTCAGGCGACTCGGGAGAAGCACTGGGAGCAGGACTCACTTGAGGGTCAGCCTTGTTGGGCTGAGCGGAAAACACTGGAGGTGCTGGAGATACAGGTGGGCTGGGTTGGCTGACGTCAAGAAAGGCAAACAACAAAAGACAGTATAGGCTCGCAGAGCACATTGCTCCTCCAACGCTTTCTTGAGAAGCTCCAGCATTCCAGGGGAATCCACCAATCCAGGCAGCTGCTAAAACTTTTCCAAAAAATTCTTTGTGGCAACCCACCTAGCCAATGGATCACTGGAGGTGGCCACAGTGTCCACGAAGCTACGTATCACTCTACAGAGGCGCTATTAATCTTATGGAGTGGCGCAGCCAAGAATGGGCAGCCTGCTAGATTCTTTCATGGTCTGGGCATTCTTTCACGTTCTGGTGAATTGGATGTTGAACCCAAGCGCAGGCAGACCATGAAGACTCAGAGAATTATAATAAGAAATAATTTATTAACAAAAACAAAAGGCTGACAAGGCAGCAAACTTACTTGACGATGGGGACACGCAGGGAAGATGGAACATGAGGTAGACAGGGAAATGCCCAGACAACAAGGAACACAGAGACACAGACTTAAATAGGAATGTTAATGACAGACAAATGACAACACCTGGGAAGGGCAATGGGTGGCAAAGGTAAGAACTGATTACATAAGAGAGAAACAGGAGAGTAGGAACAGACCACACGAGGGATACAAACACTAGGGAACACAATCCTCACAGTAACTCTGTGTCCTAACCTTTTTGGTCTTTTACTTTGCCTCCTGGTTAAAGTAAAACAAACTGCTTCTGCTCTGAGGGTCATTTGCTCACTGAAAAAAGCAGGCTGTGCCTGTGTCTGAAGTCATAAATTGGAACAACAATTAAACCATACAGATCTTTAAATGAACAGAATATATTTGAAAAGTTGTACTGACAGAAACTGAATTTAAAGTATGCAACCTATGATGCATAAAGGTGCAGAAATATATTTGTTTGTAAACTGTAGTGCTGGGATGCTCGTCTCATGATGGAGCGCTCTCTGGCTGTGAAGTGTCCCGATATCCACACTCACCTGGTGGGAACCAAGAAGGTCCAGCAGGTTCTGGCCAAACCTGGAGTTCTGGAGAAATTCTTCCCAGACCAGCCTCAGGTTGTGGAGCAGATCAGGGCGACGTTTGCTGGCCTCTACACTCTGGACATGGTGAGAAAATGTCAGAAATTCAACATTAAAGTGATTTATTTTGGACTTTTGTCATTTTGGTTCACCGTTGTTACCTTCAGGGACCAGACGGTGATAAATCAGTAGCGATGGCTTTGGCCGAACCAGACCAGTTTGTTCTGAAACCTCAAAGAGAAGGAGGAGGTACGAGAAAAAGCTTTTTCACAAATATTCTGCTGCTTTGATTAGATTATATTTTAATGCATATGTAAAAGTAACTCATTCCCTGTAAAGGCTCATCCTCCCTTCCTTAATATCTTAACGTATAGGGAACAACCTGTATGGGTCAGAGCTCATCCAGGTGCTGAACCGAGTGAAGGAAAGCTCGGAGCGAGCAGCCTACATCCTGATGGATAAGATCGTTCCTGCTTCCGTACAGAACTACTTACTGCGACGAGACGCTCCCCTGGAAATCAGCAGCTGTGTCAGTTGGTTGGGAATGTTTGGAGTGTATGTGAGGTACGCCAACGCTCCTCTCCCTGCTCTCGTTTGTCTGTAGCTTTGACTGTTTAAGACTGTGTCTGTTTGAATTTTCTTAGAATCACTTAAAACTATATTCACCCATCCATTCATCCATCCATTTTCTTCTGCTTATCCGGGGTCGGGTCGTGGGCGTAGCAGCCTAAAGTAGGGAGGCCCAAACTTCCCTCTCCCCAGCCACTTGGGCCAGCTCCTCCAAGAGAATCCCTGTTGAAATATGAAGCAGTAATTTGCTCAATGGTTTGCTGGTGAAGATTCTCAGTCGTCCAGGACATGATAAAATCAAAAAAGGCGTTCAATACATGATCAACTGGAATTTATTTGTCCAGTTGATCTTGTATTGAACGCCTTTTTTGATTTTGTTCAATGGTTGTTAATGGGAGAGCTTTGTTATGCTGCCATCTGCTGTATCTTCGGTGTATTGCAGTTGTCTTTGAGCCGTTGAAATAAATAATAAATGAACGCACGTTGAAACACCTGTTCTCTTCAGGTTATGAGCCCAGAGCGTCGCTAAAAAGTTCATTAAGTGAAGTTTTTGGTTCAGATAAACGTAATTGTGGGATTCACAATGGATGATAAGCTCTTTATTGACAAGCTGAGCGGAACAGAGAACTAGGCAACGTGGAAGTTTCAGATGGAGCATTTGCTAAAAGCTAAAGGACTATGGAGCATGCTAACGGAGATGGATATGCTAACTCTGGATGCTAACGCACAAGCACGGGCAGAATTCGAGAGACGGAGAGAAAAAGCATTTTCCATGTTAGTGCTAAATGTGAGTATACCCCAGTTGTATTTAATAACAAGCTGCCAAACTCCAAAAGAGGCTTGGGACATGCTAAAAGGACATTTTGAAAGAGACACTTTAGCTAATAAGCTATTCTTGAAGAAGAAATATTTCAGATGTGAAATGAAAGAAAAGGACAGCTTAAATGACCATTTAAAACAAATGAAGGAACTGACTGATCAGCTAAGAGCAATAGGTGCTATAATTGAAGAGGAAAATCAGATTGTAACACTCCTGGGTAGCTTACCACCAAGCTATGCTACAATTGTCACCGCTCTAGAAAAGAAGATGGACAATTTGACATTGCAGTTTGTTCAGCAAGCATTAATCAATGAAGAGCAAAAAAGAGTCAATGTTAATGATGACTACAGTGCTGCTACATCAGGTGGTGCATCAGCCATGTCAACACAAGTTCACAGAGAAATGCAGGACCATTCAAAAGTAGAGGGAGCTGAACGACAGAGTTCATGGAGAGGGTTAGGACACATGAAGCGTAACTGTCCAAGTTGGAAAAAAACTACTTAAAAATCACAAAGCCAAAAATGCGGTATGTGAAAATGAAGAAAACCCCTCTGAGAGTGCCTTTGTTGCAGGAAATGCAAATCTAACTGAAGGACAAGGACAAGTTGAGTGGTTGATTGATTCTGGAGCATCAAAACACATGACCTGTGACAAAGAAAATCTTCAAAACTACCAGCAGTTTTCAGAAACACAATCTGTAAAACTGGGTGATGGCAGGGTGGTGGAAGCTCAAGGTTTTGGCATTGTTAAATTGAACATGACCTTCAAAATAAGTGATGCTAAACCTGCCACAATGTATGATGTGTTATATGTTCCAAAATTGTCTGGAAATCTTTTTTCAGTGGGAGCTGCTACAAGAAAAGGAAATACAGTGCAGTTCAAAAAATCTCGGTGCTACATACGTGACAAGGATGGATCGCTTCGAGGAATGGGAACACAAAGATCTGATGGACTGTACCAGTTGGATGTTAAAGGATCTTCACCTGTCTGTCATAGTGCATCAAGTGCATCAGTAACAGCTAATTTATGGCATCAGCGTTTGGGTCACACCACCAAACTAAAGGAACTAGAAGATCTGGTGAATGGAGTGAAATTCTCTGCAGACAAAGAACTTCCTTTCTGTGAAGCCTGTGTGGAAGGCAAGCTCACAAGACAGCCATGTAAAGCAGTGGGAAAAATCTGTTCCAAACGTAAGCTGCAACTGATCCATAGTGATGTCTGTGGACCCATGCAGACTGAATCCATAGGTGGGTCAAAATACTTTGTAACCTTTATTGATGACTTTTCTCGCTGTTGTAAGGTTTACTTCATGAAACAAAAAAGTGAAGTCTTAAAGGGGACCACATATTCAAAATTCACTTTTTAATGTTTTTTTTACTCAACTTTGGGTATTTACTTCATAAAAAAACAGTCCTAAGGCCAAAAAAATGCACCAAGTGGTTTATTTACTCTAAGTCGATTTATTTTTCAGGGATAAAAACGTCTCGATTGCACTTCCTGCGGTTTGTGGCGTCACAAACCGTAGCCACAACCCACAGCCACAACCCATCCCAACCTTTGTCCCGCCCCCGTAACCTAGCAACCCCTGGTGATGCTCCACCCACGCGGTTCCTGAGTTCATCTCAGCCTGTACAGTAGGTGGCGGTATGCAACTAACAGTTGTTTGCGATCCGCCATAAATCAAATGGAGAAGAAGAAGACGAATGTAGTTCATCTCAGCACAATGGCTCCTAGAGTTCGATGTTGCGTTGTTGGCTGCATTACACAACATGTGTCGATACACACTCTTCCAGTCTCAGAGAGCAGAGATGCGTGGCTTAATTTCATTTATAATGGCAATGTCCCGGCGACATTACCGAAGAAAGTTGTAGTTTGCGCAGCACATTTCACAACAAACTCATTTCTCAACTACCAAAAGTACCAGACCGGATTTGCACAAAAACTTCTGCTTAAGGAAGGTGCTGTTCCATCTATTCGTCAAAGTTCTGCAGATGACGCTAGTGTAAGTACAGAACAGACTGATGTCTTTTAAATTATTTATTAGCATTCGGTGTGAAGACGTGTTCTTCTGCACCTCGATAGTTTAGCTACAGCCTGTGCTAACTGTTTGTGTTCACGTCTTGAACACGATATAGCGCAGGCTTATTGTTTATGATTAGCTTGTGTTAACTGAGAATTAATGTTCAACCTGTTCAATATTGGTTTCGTCAGTGCAAGAAGCAAGAAGTGCCGTTCTGCACGAACATGATTTGTTGTTTATGAAATGCTAACGCGGAGCTACAGCTAATGCTAAGGCTGTGTACCGCGTGTGTGTGTGTGTGCGCAACAATGAATCGATAAAATTTGGCTATTAAAAGCGTTGGTAACTAATTTCATCATCGATTCGTTGTGTCGCGCGATTATGCTTCTTTCACGGCGCCGCAGACCTGTTTTGTTCACTTGAACGTTGTAGAAAAGCTGGCTGACTGAATAAAGTTTGAAAAACAAACAAAAAAAACCTCTGCAGCTTGCTGTGTGTGTGGCTTGAACAGAGCGAGGAGGGAGGAGGAAACAGAAGTTAGAACAGAGAAATAATCGTTAGTTGTAGCCCTATAGTGTGTGTTTTCATCTTAATCTGAACGATTGTCTTTACAAAGCTCGTAGTTGTAACACTTTGAGACCTACTATTTTCTACTGATGGTCACAAGATCCTGTTTATCAAAACCATAAATAGTTTTCTGAGTGACAAATATGCTAATTATCACTGTCCTCTTCAAATATTTTCTCCATAACATCAGCAGCTGTTATGTAGAGCATGCATATATATGTTATTTATGTTTTCAGTACAGTGCATAATATCCAAGTGTTGTAGGTCACCTCAATGCTCACTAATAAATATATAAAAAGCTGAATGTGCTGCATGAGACAGTGTCTCATCTGGCAGTATAGTGGGCCAAGCTGCAAACAATTCTAGTTTGTGTTCACATGTTGTTTTGCCAGAAATATATTGTCAAAATCTTTAGTCCGGCTGTGATATAATTAGTATTTTTCAATTTAGATATAATTGTTAGGTTATATAACATCTTTCATTAAACATAAAAACCTTTTCATTTATCGGTCTGTTATCTTACAGGCTCAAACATCTACAAGAAGAGACGCTGCTTGCCAAACAGAGAATGAGCAAGTTCAAAAACGAACTGTGGGTACACAATTATCTCTGAGAACTCTTCAGCCCAACTACAGATCAAAAGGTTTGTAGCTTTGACTTTATTTGACTAAATATCAAATTGTTTGTTACTCATAAAATTACTTTTGTATAATAATATTCAACACATATAAAGATTTAAATTCAGCTCAACATACTGTGCACAAGTAACGTGTATATAAGACACCCATTAGTGTTTATCATCATACCTTTTTTAATAGAATAACTATTTTAGCCCCCTTCTTAGAGGGTGAGTTTTTGGCTTTTTGTATATCTCACCAGGTGTCAACGCTACAGTGATAACCAGTGACGCTTGTGTTGGCATGCCAAAAATCCCCTTCTCTGCACATCACACTGTCGTCACGTCTACTCCCATAAAGACAACTGGTCTGGAAGAGCACATGGAAGTGGAACTTGAGGGCACTAGCTCAATGTTCATTCCTGAAGAGCTGGACCCAACTTATGATGCTGATGAATCTATCACAGATTTAACCACATCTGCAGACATGTCGTGAGTAGATGATTATCTGTTTATTGAATTTATATAATGTATATCAATTTCTTTTAAATTTTTATTTTCAGAAACATCACACCAACTACAATACACAATGAAAAGAAATATATTGTGTATGAGACCAACCTTTTAGAGTTGTTCAAGGCGTGTCCTGTGTGCAAGCGCACATGTACCGTTAACAAGCGTCAACGCGGCACATTCATCTCCGTGGTGCAGAACTGCCCCTACTGTAAGTACAGTAGGACCTGGAACAGCCAGCCACTACTACGTAGCACTCCAGCAGGAAATCTTCAACTCTCAGCTGCAGTATATCTCTCTGGAGCATCATTTATAACAATACAAAAGGTATTTCAAATTTTCATACTTTTGAAATCTAATCAGAATTTAAGTATCATAATCTTGTGTCAGTTTATAAAATTGACTGATTTTTTTTTGTGTGTGTGTGTGTGTGTGCCATCAGGTCTTCAGGGCTTTGCACCTACAACTCTTTGTTTACGAAACTTTTCGTCGACACGCAAGAACTTATATAGAACCTGCTATTATCAGCAAATGGAAGGCATCCCAGAATGACATGCTGCTCCACCTCAGCAAGGAAAATGTCATCCTTGGTGGTGACATGAGAGCAGACTCTCCAGGTTAGTTATATACTAATTAAAGGTGCTATGTGTAACTTTCAGCCGCATGAGTTTTCTCCGCAGGGTGTCTGGACTCTCCCTTACAGATAGGGTGAGAAGCTCAGTCATCCGGGAGGGACTCGGAGTAGAGCCGCTGCTTCTCCACATCGAGAGGAGCCAGTTGAGGTGGCTCGGGCATCTGGTTAGGATGCCTCCTGGACGCCTCCCTGGTGAGGTGTTCCGGGCATGTCCCACCGGGAGGAGACCCAGAGGAAGACCCAGGACACGCTGGAGGGACTATGTTTCTCGGCTGGCCTGGGAACGCCTTGGGATTCCCCCAGAGGAGCTGCTCCAAGTGGCTGGAGAGAGGGAAGTCTGGGCCTCCCTACTTAGGCTGCTACCCCCGCGACCCGACCCCGGATAAGCGGAAGAAAATGGATGGATGGATGGATGTGTAACTTACTGTAGAGCACAGAACTTGAAAATATTTTCAACAGGCAAAGCATTCTGATCCCTCCCCCTCCGAGCCATATATGGCTCTGCCCCCTTGCTCTGCTGAAATTAAAATTCAATCTCTGTTTTCATTTGCTGGTTAACGGCGGTTCACTCTGTGTTTTTATAAATGCTGATAGAGAAGCAAGGGGACTATAGTTTTTTTCAGAGATTACTTTGTCTAACACCAGTCTGTCAGTAGATGGTGACAGAGTGAAGAAATATGTTAGAAAAGTTACAGACTGCACTACAAAGTTACATAGTGCAGCTTAATATGTCATGAAGTGTGCTAACAGTTTAACTCCATTTGTATACTTTTAGGTCATTCTGCAAAGTTTGGAAGCTATACAATGATGAACATGAGAACCAACACCGTCATCGATATTCAATTAGTTCAGGTGAGTACAAATTAATGTCTCTGTAGGGAGATTTAAAATGCATGTACTAGCATGTGGTAATGCTTTTTAACATACTGGTGTTCTTTCAGAGCAATGAAGTTGGTGGCAGCACTAATATGGAGAAGGAGGGTCTGAAGAGAAGCCTTGCACTATTGGAAGAGCACAAATTGACTATTGACTGCATAGTCACTGACAGACATCCACAGATTCAGAAATTTCTCAGGGAAAGCCAAATCAATCAGTTTTACGATGTCTGGCACATGGAGAAAGGTACCATTGTTTTGATAACAATACATATACATTGTGTAAACTGTTTAATAATAAAAAAAAACAAAAATACAAAACTGAAAATAAAAATTGTAGATGAAGAGATCTAGATAAAATTGTATTTTCTTATATAGGAATTTCGAAGAAGCTAGACAAGATAAGTAAGAAAAAAAAATTCGAGGAACTGAAGAAGTGGTTACCAGCCATTAAAAATCACATATACTGGACTGCAGCAACATCCCAAACCGGACCAGAGAGGGTGGCGAAATGGACATCAATTCTAAACCATGTTCGGGATGTCCATGTACACGAGGACCCTGAGTTCCCCACCTGTCTTCATCCAGTTCGAAAAAGCAAAGACAAGAAAAAATGGCTCAAAGCAGGTATCTTTATCAAAAAAACTGAAAATGTAAAATTTTGAATTAAATTTTATCACAGTACTGCTATTGTTTTTTTCAGCAACTCCTACATTTTACCAGCTGGAGAAACTGGTCAGTACAAAAAGGGTCCTAAAGGATGTTGCCAAACTCAGCCCACACCACCAGACATCTGCATTGGAATCTTTTCACAGCGTGATCTTGAGATTTGCTCCTAAAAATGTGGTCTACCATTTCCTTGGAATGCTTTGCAGGTAAATATTTTTATTTTTTAATATTTTACTCTGAATATATTTTGTCACATTTTTGTTAATTTTGTTCTTATACAGACTCTACCTGGCAGCGCTTCATTTCAATGAAAATGCAGGACGAGAGCAGGCAACAACATCCTCAGGTGATCTGCGTTATCGGAGACATTTCCCCAAGTCCAAGAAGGGCGAGTGCAGAGTAAAGCCCATAAAAACAGAAGCAACGTTTGGTAAGGGTATAAAAATATTTTTATTTTAGAACTTGGACACTTTTTATGAAAAATATATATATTTTTAAATGACACAAAGTATGTACAACATGAGTGAACTGTTTTCTTTATACACAGGTTATGTTGATGACTTGCTGTTTCTGATTATGGGACCAGTCTTTGAAAACCCAGAACCATATCGTGTGGAGATGCTCAAAATACAAGTCCCTCCAGAACTGTCTGCTGAGTACGAACATCCAGAAAAGGAAGAGGTGATCAGTAAGTTCGTGTCACGTTTCAGTCGATCGGAGGCAGGCGGAAGCCAACATACTCTCCTTGGCGGTCAGGATACTCCAGACGAATCCGCAGGACAACACACGAGGGGAGGACAACTCTGATCCTGAATCCCAAATATCCCCAACACCAGCTGACAAAGCTTCTGTATGCCATAAACCTATAACGACTGAAAGAAAAAAATTATTTTGTGTAATAAAAAGTGTATTTTGGAAAAATGTGGTGTTTTATTTGTTGCATTTTAGAATACTATTATGCTAGACAATAATTGTTCTATGCCCATAAAAATTGAGAAAGATTGAAATCTTTGTTGTGTAGAAAAAAGTAAAAAATGTTGCCCTAGAGGCACTATTGAAACTTGAAAATACTATAATGTAATTACTTCAACGGGATTTGCCTCATTAAATACAACATCAATGTTTTTATAAGAAATGCAATGTCATAAAACTTACTTTTCTATTCCTGTTACATTTAAGCCCCCATAATCTGCTCTCCATACGTTGAAGGCATTTTGTAGAGAATAGACATTCAGGCACACAGGGTCTAAACCAGGATGAAGAGTGATGCACGGAGGTGGTTCATCCAACTGCTGCAGTCGCCGTGTAACCTGTATTGAATATCATAATTTCAGTATGTTAGAACTATTGTGTTGTTATTGTACTTAATGGTCATTAAATTATATAAATTTTGTATCAACATTACCTGGTTAATCTCCTGACAGCATACATTTTCAACTTCAGTTGGCATGGTCTCACATTTACCACAAAAACACCTAGATATAATAAAGGTGATGTAAGTATTGTAAGTTTATTTGATGAGAAAAATAAGTTTCTTTGATAAATAATTTTTTAAAGAAATATAATAAATTTGATAGAAAAAAATGGCATTTTCAATAACAAATATGACTTTTTGCTATCCAGTATAATGTTAAATGTGATATTTAAAATAACTTATGTCATAACAAATACAAAAACACATTAGATAACAAGTATACATTTATTTTTTAACATAAATGATAAATTTAAAAGGAAAATTAAAGTATTTT
>JBBPBX010039051.1:0-30081 GCA_038048925.1 Garcialebias charrua
ATTTTTTTCTATATCTAATTTTTTATACTTATTTATTAAGTATATATCACCCCAGTAGAGCTTTACGATCTGCCAGTCAACACCTGCTGGAGGTGCCTCGCTCAAGGTACAAACAATGGGGAGACCGGTCCTTTTCTGTTGCCGGCCCAAAAGCCTGGAACAGCCTCCCCCTTGAGCTGCGTGCCACCTCTGATCTGACTCTGTTCAAAACCAGACTGAAGACCCACTTGTTCAAAAAAGCTTTCAGTGTGTAACTTTTATTACTTTTGGTATTTTAGTATGTACCATTTTTTATTTCTATTGCCTTCTTTTATTACTGTTGTTTTTTATTCTATTCTCACTGATTTATTGTTCCAGTTTATTCATCTTTTTATCCTGTTAAGCACCTTGGTCAATGCAAGGCATTGTAGGAAGGTAATATACAAATAAAGTTTATTATTATATTATTATTATTATTATGTGCTTTATAAATAAAATTGACATTGACATTGACACTGTCGAGCAGCGGACCCACTGCACCCTCTAAGCAGATCTGCACATCGTATGTGCGCTTTTTAAACCATTCTTCCGTTATGGCGTCATTCAGGATTGGAAGCAACGACAGCATAACGTCGCCTTCGACAGATCGTTAACGTCTTGCACTGTAAGTAAACTGTTCAAACTGTTAATATGTGCTTGTTTGTGCAGATGAAAGTGGGTGAAAGCGGGAATTCTGGGGAGAGGTCTCATCAATACACTGCCTACTCAAAGAGAAATTAACAATTTTAACACTTTATACGATTCGTCCTTACTATGAACTGGACGTTTGTTGGTTTTACGCTTTATTTTAGGTGTTTCCTTTGAGCTGCGTGACCCGACTGTGCTGTTTTAACTGCTAACGTACACAATGGTCTTGTGGTTCCTTCAAATGAAACTTTGCAAACCAAACGTTTTGTTATACAGAAAGAGTAGCTCAGTCATCCAGGTAAATAAATCACAAAAAAGTTAAGTCACGTCATCTAGACAGTTTCTTTTTTGAAAGAAAACGTATTCATCCAAAGGACTTCATCAGTCTGCAGCCTACCAACAGGATCTGCTGCATTATTAAGTAGCACCTCATTGACATGTTTCACACCAGCCTGCTACATTGGTTTTACACGTGCAAAATGGAGGACCATCAGTCTAAAACAATCAATCATCACTGCATAAAAATCAAATGTTATAGGCTAAATTGCCGCTTACTACTCATCGAACCAGCCCGAGGACAATCTGGCCAAAATTATTAAAAACAAAAGGAGTACATGTTTTTTGCCCTAAAAGTCGCGGTTTTTTTTTGTTGCATAATTTTCATGCCCTGCGACTTATTGGCCGAAGCGACATATTTATGGTTTTTTTCCCCTCATATTTATAAACCAATTCTTGGTTGAGATACTGTTTTATTTATTCTGACTGAAAATATTGAACACTACCATTTTCAGCCGCTAGATGGCATTCGAGATGTATGGCATGCCGTTGTATCATGTAATAGGTAAAAGTGGCTGTTAGTGACAAAATCGGCTTGCCATAAACTGCCACCTTTGTTCTGCTCGCTGCTTGGAACTACCATGAAATCAGCTTCAATTCGCTGCACCGCCCTGGTGAAATGCAACTAATTTGACCATTGAAGTGCATCTTTTAAGTCAAAGTTCAACACCTTTGCTATAATGTCGAGAAAACCAATAATTGTTTTAGGTGGTTATCTTGTTAAATTTCAAACAAATGCACAGCGAGTCGTCCCTTTGCGCATTCCTGCTTCCGTGTATTGGCTTTTGAAATGCAGCTGATGTGACCACCATGATGGGGCCATCCAGCAAGTCTTTCTGCAAACTCTCATGCATGGATGGGGTGAGGCGGAGCCAGGTTGCCCTCTGGACCACTGTCATCCAGGTGGCGGTGCAGGAGAGGTAGACCGTGGACGCAGCGCAGAGGTTCAGAATGACATCAGCAGCCTTGTAGAGAGAGCTTTTTGTCTCCTCTGGCAGGTCTGTTTCCTCCAGCCTCTTTGAGATGATGTAGGCAAGCAGGGCGATATTATTATTCGCAGCCGCCGCCTGAAACGAGCACTGGTGGTCTCTGTTGGAGAGCTGGATGACTGTTTGGTCATGCATTCCAGGAGGCACTGGTCGCTGGTCCATCCAGGGAACTTTTGCCTCGAACACCTTTGCGAGGCTTGGCTCCAGGGGGGGACCAAGGGAAAATTCAGCTCGGTGAACCCCTCCCTTCTTGTGATGGAAGCAAAGGAGGAGACGGGAGCTTTTATTTTTCCGGGGCCGGCTGCAGCCTCGTTCCAGTGTGACGACACAGCTGGAAAGCGAGGCCAGATGGGAGCAGGGCGCCGGACCGCAGTGGAGCTAAACCTTTCCGCCAGATCATTCGATCAGGGCGGTGGATGGGGAGGGACAAAAAGGCCCTTCGTGCCCGTTGCCCCCTGGATAATGGCGGGCAGCTCCATCTCCGACGTGGGAAGCGCAAAAGGCGACGAGCATCCGCTCGGCCACCCCACTTCCGTGACCACGCTCTCCTGGAGGGAGGGGGCAACGGGGCTGCTGCCAGCATCATTGCCGCCGGGTGAACCATTCGATTGACCTGACTCATTAAAAAGAGCGATGGTGTCGTCCAGCGATGTTTCCTCCGCCATGTGCCACTCGTGATGCGCAATAGCCTTAAACAAGGCTGCACGTCGCTGCTTCTCTTTGGGAGAGAGGAGTGCACAGAGAGAGCAGGTGGCGGCGAGCTCAGCGTGACGGGGACCCAGGCATCCTTCACACACATCGTGCCGGTCGAAGCTCAGGATGTAGCCGACCCGGCAGGACGAGCAGACTCTGATGGTGCTGGACATCTTCTTGTTAGGTCTTCAGTGCTTGTCGGCTGAATCAAATTGGCAACCGTTTGACCGGTCTCGCCGTATTTTATACGACCCGGGAGGCCCACCCACAGCAGGTGGGCGTGGACTAAAATTTTCAGTGCGCACGCGGCGCGGAGGGATTTACCCACTAGCAAAGGCCTAAAGGGCGAAGCTTATACGAAATAGAATGTGTTTTTTCTGCTTTCTTTTGCTAATTCAAGCTTATTCTACCTTTTCAGCTAGTTTTTTGTAGCATATTTTAGCTACTATTCAGCTGTTTTCAGATAAATTCAAGTTTTTCATGGTAATTTTGGCTACTATCAGCCTAATTGAATTATTTCTGGTAATTTCAACTAATGCTCCTTTCAGCTAGTTTCAGTTATTTCAGCTACTATTTAACTTTTTATGCTAATATTAGCTTTTTCAGCTAATTCCACATTTTTTTGTACTCATTTCAACTTTTGTGTTCTTTCTGCTTTCTCCTGCTGATTTACGCTTGTTCTCCATTTCAGCATTTTTGTTGTTGTTGCTAATTTCAGCTGTTCCTCCGCAATCTTTTTCCGCAATAAGCATTTACACTGCATTTTCGCTGGAAATACAATTTCTCTAGTTGACATTAATTTAAGCAGTTTTTACTCTTATTTTACAGAAGTTTTTGAAAAACAAAGAAACCTAACCTTGTGAAACATATACATATTGGATGTGACTGCATTTTACCATTAAAAACAAGATTTTGTTGTAATAATAATGATAATAATAATAATAATAATAATAATAATAATAATAATAATGTGCTTGACGTAATGGGCTTCTTTGTCTTTATATATGTATAGTGATATAAATCAGTGGCATGTATTTCAATTAGCACATTCAGTTAATGACACAAGACATACAAAATCTCACTCCGAGCCCATTATCTCTTCTCCGTCTCATCACTTTCTGTTGCTGCCATGATCTTGTTGGCTGTTGCTAAGTAACTTGTTATTCTGGGACATTTTTATCATATATATCTCAGTTAAATCCCGTTTTGCCCAGGGTCAGAGGAGTGGGAGTGCGTGTTCAATGGAATTCGCTGTGAGTCAGTTGAAGGAACACGAAGCTTCGAAACGAAAAGACATTGAAAGATTTCTTTCATTTGGAGATGTTGAGTTGACGTCGCCGTGATCTGTTGGCATTCTCTCTCTGTTCTGAAAAGCAAAGCTCTGCTTTGACGTATTGTAAAACTGTCTTAAACGGGTTATCTGAAAGACTTGGCCTTGAGCTCAAAGCTGGAATAAAAACGCCGACAATCAAAATGTCTGAAGGCGGCGATCATCCACCTGCTGAGGAGCACTCAGACTCACTGTTAGCAAAGGCTTAATTCTGCAGGAAACATGAAAAATGGTGATTCTCATAAACGCGTATTTTGACAGCCTTTATGTCTTTAAGCTTTCTCAAACAAGACTCTTTCCCAGACGAAAGATTAGGTTCTGCTTGAAAGAAAAGGATGACAATTGTAGCCGAGGCAACATGGTGGCCGAAATTATAGAGAAAGGAGTGACAATAAGCACAGTTCTAAGAGAAGAGGTGGAAGACAGACTGTAAGTGCCCTCGCCTCCTGCAGAATCATTTCTGAATGATGGCAAAGGACAAAAGACGGACGGTAATGGCAACCTGAAAGTGTGAAAGAGGTTAAAAGAACGCTCTTGTCCTTCCTGAAACATCCAGCTGAAGTCTTAGACTCGTCAACTCGATGTAGAGCTTAGGAGCTAATCTGACTCACTCACTGAAGTGAACCCGTTCACTGCGTGTGATGACGTTTCTGACAATGTTTTTTTGTAACAAATACCTGTACATAACAAAACGATCAACTTTATCACAAGATTCTCTATAGCTTGGCTGCTCAACTAAATTGCTCAAGAGCAAGATGTCAGTCGAATATGGTCGTTGGGTTAATTTGCATTACCGTTTCAATTCATTTTTACTTTTTAATAAACTCATTGTGAAGAGGTCTGATGTGGCGCCAGTTGAATTGTGTTGCCCTTTAGAAAGATATTAAATCAATTCATCCATTCATCCATTATCTTCTGCTTATTCCAAAGTCGGGTCGCGGGGGCAGCAGTTTGTGTCCTGGGTCTTCCCCTGGTTCTCCTCCCTCAATTCAATTCAGTTCAGTTTATTTATACAGCACAAAGTCACATCAGAAGTCATCTCAGGGCACTGAACAGAAACATTCATATGTAAAAATAATAATTTAACATTATTTATCTGAGGAGCAGACTGCTTTGAGTTGAATTCCATCGCAGAACTCTCATCTTGAGTAAGCATGAAGGTGACAGTGGAAAGGAAAAAACTCCCTCGTGAGGAAGAAACCTTTAACAGAACCAGGCTCAGGACAAGCGGACATCTGCTTCGACTGGCTGGATTTGGTAGGAACAGGAAGGAGTAACAGATACACAATGGCAGGTCAAGAATCACATGTTAAAGCTGCACTATGTAACTTTGTAATGCAGTCTGTAACTTTTTTAACAATATATTTTTAACATATTTCTTCACTCTGTCACGATCTACTGACAGACTGATGTTAGACAAAGTAATCTCTGAAAAAAAACTAACTATAGTCCCCTTGCTTCTCTATCAGCATTTATAAAAACACTAAAAACACAGAGTGACCCGTCCTTAACCAGCCAATAAAAACAGAGCTTCTCACTTCTCACGCTCCTAACCCACGCCCCCCGTCCCAGCCCGCAGCGGCCGAGGCTCGTTCTCATTCAAAGAATTGCAAAGCGATGCAGGACTGTTTTGTATGTGACACAAATGTATTAAATATCCCTTCTTCATCCCAGAGCTGGACTTTTATTTTGTTTTTTTGCCAAAAGTCAAGTGATCGCTTCATACTTCACTGACAGAAATCAGGAAATGGGTTTGTCACGAGCGAAAAAAACCTCATGTCCAACATGGCTGCGTGAAGCTCTGCAGATTTCATGGTGTTCTGGTGTGCTGGACCAGTGCTCCATGTTTTTATTGTATTTTTTTAGAACGTTATATTAACATATAATTACAGAACTTTGCAGCGCTGAGACGGGACATGTAGTGGAGGCGGAGCATTCCAGGCTGCTGCGCGAGCAAGGTGGAGCTGAGTCATATATGGCTCTGAGTGAGGAGGGACCAGAAACGTGTCTCTGTTCAAAATTTTTCTAAGTGCCAGCGTGTTCAAAAACTACATAGTGAACCTTTAAGGTAGAAATATAGTATCAAATGAAGACTATTCAATTTTTCCAATTCATATGAAATGAGGTAAATTTGTCCTCCAGTAAACTAAACCTATAGCAGCATAACAAGTCAACACTAACTATCAAAAAGGAAAGTCTTCAAACTGGACAATGTGTCAGCCTCATGGACAGAAACTGGAAGTTGGTTCCACAAGAGAGGAGCCTGAAACTGAAAGATCTTCCTCCCATTCTGCTTTTGGAAACTCTAAGAACCGTGAGTAAACCTGCAGTCTGAGAGTGAAGTGCTCTGTTAGGAAAATATGGAACAATAAGATCTTGAATATAAGATGGAGCTAGGTTGTTGAGAGCTTTGTAGGTTAGAAGTAAGATTTTGAATTCTATTCTGGATTTGACAGCGAGACAGTGGAGAGAAAATAAAACTGAATAGATATGATCATTAACAATAACATTATACATTAGAACCGCTTCAAAGTCCTCAACGAAGCCCCGCTCCCCTCAGGTAGAAGGTTGTGGAGCATTAAGTGTAGTGAACCACTAGACTGTGGAACAGCTTCTACCCTGAAGCTGTTAGACTCATAAACCCCTAACCAGGTCAATCACTGTTAGAAATAAAATCACTGTAATGCCACTTTAATTGGTGATATGTGATTTATCTGTGCTGCTGATTATCCATGCTGCTGATCTCATGTTGCTGTATTCATTTGTACCTAGCTGCTCACCACGGACTCCCATCACCCTCTGGAGCACAAGTTAGGAGTCATCAGGACTCTGTACCACAGAGCAGACAGCGTCCCCACTAACTCAGCAGCCAGACAGAAGGAGAAATCACACACAAAACAGGCTCTAGAGAAATGTGGATATCCTAACTGGGCCTTCCTGAAAGCAGAGAAGAAACCCAAACAGGACTCCAGCCAGCCATCAGGTGAAAAGAAGGAACCCAGACCCAGACCAGTGGTCATTCCATATGTTGCGGGAGTTTCAGAGACATTGAGACGTTTATTTTCTAAACACAACGTCCCAGTGGCTTTTAAACCCCAAAATACATTACGGCAAAGACTGGTTCATCCCAAAGATCCAGTCCCCCGGCACAAACAGAGTAATATTGTGTATGCTGTTCAGTGTCAGGAGGGCTGTGATCAGTCTTATATCGGGGAAACTAAACAGCCACTGGCCAAAAGGATTGCCGAGCACAGAAGATCAACATCATCAGGTCAGGACTCTGCTGTGTTTAATTTTTATTAAAATAACACCAAAAATTCACACACACACCCTTTTTTTTTCTTCTTCTTCTTTGAATAAACTCGTGACTTGCGGCCTCAGGACCTGTGAATGTGTGAACAGATTGCTGTCCTGCCGGGGTTCAGCCACCTCACAATCACTGAATATTAACGCCAGCCTCGTGCTGTCACCTCCATCTGTTACCGTGGAGATGGGCACAAGCTAAAAAAATAAAAAGGTCATCAGGATGTTTGTTGTGAAGGGAAATGACTAATGGTCCTTACTCTCTTTCATCATCGGAAAGATGATTTCTTTTTTTTTTTTATGCTCACCCACTCAGAATAAACCTTAACACTGCAGAAAACATTTACAGGTCAAGAACACAGCTGAGGAGCAGAAAGTGTTTCTGATTAGTTGGTGAGGATTCTCAGAACCAACAGTGGAGTGGTTCTGAACGTGTGAGCTGTCGAGTCACACCAAGTTCCTGGCGACGAGATCTGAACAAAGTGAATCTGCGAACAGCTCGCTGATTCTCACAAACACAAAGAACTACTGCAGGTTTTACACGTCCAACAGTTTCAGGATCTTCATTTAAACCTGATTTCTATCAAGTATTTCAGAAAATACAACAAAGTTCAGTCAGGTCATCTGGACAGTTTTTTTTTTTTTTTTGCTTGTTGAGACATTTCGTCCTTCATCCAAAGGACTGCATCAGTCCGAGGAGCCACAAACAAACTGAGTCCCACAAGCAACACACTCCTATAGTGGAAAAAAACAGTTGGTTGATAAGATGGTTTCTGGGGCCTTCCCTCTCCCCCATCAATTCTTTTGAGGCAGCCATAGCCAAAGTGGTTCAAAACGTCAAAGTTCATGTTCTATCATCCAGGTAAAAATCCAACAATGTTCAGTCAGGTCATCTGGATGGTTTCTTTTGTTGCTGAGATGTTTCCTCCTTCATCCAAAGGACTTCATCAGTTCAAGGAGCCACAAACAAACTGAGTCCCATAAACAGCACACTCCCATAGTGGGGAAAAACAGTTTGCTGGTGATAAGATGGTTTTTGGGGTCCGCCCTCTCCCCTGTCGACTCCTCTGAGGCAGCCATGTCAAAATGGTGATGAAGTCCCTTGTGTCAGATTGATTCCAAAATGATAGCTAAAACTAAAATGTGCTAGCTGAATCTATTTTTTTAAGTTCTTGAAATTTGCCTATAGAAAAACTGAAAGTTATGCACCATAACTCATGTTCCCTGAAGGAAGGGAGCGAGATGCAACATACTTGCTATGGGAATTGCCCCCGCGCGATTACCTGAAGGAATATACTCACGCCTTTACGGCTAGGGGCGTCACGCCGCGCCAGAGGCCCCGCCCTCTGGGTACTTAAGCGGCTTGCGCCCCTCCATCTTTCTCCAAAGTTGCACTTCACCGAGCTTTCAGCATTGAAAAGGGCCAGCTATGTTGCACCTCGTTCCCTTCCTTCAGGGAACATGAGTTATGGTGCATAACTTTCAGTTCCCTTTCAGTTGGTCTCTCGGTGCAACATACTTGCTATGGGAACGTAATCCACTCACGCCCTTGAAATGCTCAGTAAAATGCATGCTAGAGTGAACGTCTGCCTGTGACCAACAGGCACCTCAAGGCTACTTTCTACTGTGTGTTAGAAAGGACAGCCTGAGTGACGTCACCTGCAGTAACATCCAAACTGTAATGCTTTGCAAAAGTATTTAATGAGCTCCAATTCGCAGCAGCACAGATGTCTGCGACTGGCACACCCTTAAATAATGACCAGGAAGTGGCCAAGCCCCTAGTGGAGTGAGCATGCACTCCAGAGGGTGCCTGTTGACCTTTGCTACTGTAGGCCCTCTTAATGGCCTCAGTCACCCAATGTGAGAGGCGTTGTTTTGATAGGGCTCTCCCTGTAGCAGGTGCTGCAAAGCAGACGAACAGTTGGTTTGTTTTTCTCCATTCGGCTGTTCTCTGCATGTAGGTGCGTAAAGCCCTCACTAGGCAGAGAGCCTGTAGCATTTCCTGTTCCTGAGTGAGGACAGGGGCCGGTGGAAAGGAGGAGAGATCAAAGTCTAGACTCCTGTGGTTCAAGGTCAAGACCTTGGGGGTGTATGTGGGATTAGGCCTTAAGGCATAGGCGTAGATCCTGGGGGGGTCGGGGGGGTCTGGACCCCCCCAATCTTGGGGAAATATAGATCTGTCCCCCCCAATAATTCAATAAAGGAAATCGTGTCTTTAAACAATATAAATATAAAAAGGCAAAAAAAGAGAGAAATCCGCCATTATTCTAAAAAAAAAAGAAGGAAATTTTGCCCACCCCCCCTTCTCTGTTGGCAAATGGTTTAGTCCAATGTTTACAAGGAACAACAACAGCAGCGGAGGTCACAGGCTCGCGGAGCCGCTGGTGGGGAGTGAGCTGCTGCACAAAGTACTAACTTCCAGTAAGTAGCTACTTAAAACATAGGTGACAGTGACTGGGAGGAAAAGGTCTTTCACAGTGTTGAAAGACAAGTGTGTCTGTGCATCATTAGTGGCAGAAAAACACTTTGGAGCGTCACTTCATCAGCTAACACACTAGCTTCAATGCTAACTAGCTCCCTGGTGGGCTCTGCAACAGACAGTAGAATGTCAGCGCAGCTTTGAGCAGGATGGATTCACATTCATCATATTTTCAGGTGTGGAGCTCTTGAAAGAAGTAATGATAAAATATGTGAAAGATAATTAATTTAAAAAGAGTAGAGAAGATGTGATGATTAGTTAAAATGATTTCATATGTGTAGCACTTTGTTGCAGCTGTGGTTGTTTTAAGGGCTTTAAATTATTATTATAAAAAATGTTGAGGATCAATACTTATGTCACATGGTTAATTAAAAAATGTCACTGTTTATTATATTACATTATTGATATTTTGTATCTGCAACTGGAACATTTTATTCTTAATAGGTTCTTAAAAAATGCTACAGATTTGTTAAGGCATATTTTGAATGAATGTTACAAACGTGTTCATTTCTACAAAACAGTTAATAAAATATTTATAAAATACAACGAATTTCAAATGTTACAGACTGAGTTTAACATAAAAGAAATAGTGTTTATGTTTAAATATCAGTTAATAAGTAATCCATTATGCCCCCTTGTTTAGGACTGGAACCAATCTCAGCTGCTTTTGGGTGAAGGCAGGGACACCCAGGACAGGTCTCCAGTCCATCACAGAGACAGACAAAGAGACAAACAACCATCCACACTCCCAGTCAAAGCTAAGAACAATTTACATTTGCACAGAAGAACCAAAACATTATTCAAACTGAGGACTCAAGTTCTTGATTGAGAGTTCTAATCACTACTGGTAATTATCAATAATAATTGATCATATTTACCAAGCTAAAGCATTGTGTGGAGTCTTTAATAATACAGACCAGATCAGATGTGATCAGGCAGTCATATATTCACATGTATGTAAATGTATTATTATTAATACTATGATTAAAGTTGAACCATGCAAATTTGTTTGGAACGAACAAGTGGACCTTTGTGCCTCTTGGTTCCACTGAAGTAGCTCTCAGTCTCAAAAAGTTTGGTGACCCCTGCATTAAAGTATTTCTTCTCCTTGAAAACTGTTTTCTTTTTAAGCATTAAGATTTTGGGAAGATGTTGTACCAGATTATCAGTGACACTGACCACAGCAATCTATGAATACAAGCCAAACTGAAATTTAAACAATATTTAGAGGGGACCTATTTTGCAAAATTCTCATTTTGCCACTTGTCATTATTTGTCGTCTATTGTACTGCAGATTGAACACATTACATTTTTTAACAAGAGTAATGAGTATCACTGTTGTACTGATTAATAGTAGTATTAAGACTACTAAATAAAATACATGCCATTTAAATCAATATTATTGTTGATTATTCTGCATAGTATATGCATGCAGTTTGGATAAACTTCCCTCTGTACATTTTGCATTACATTTCACTGTAACTTTGCCGACCCCCCCAAAATTGCTCTTAAAAAAATTCCCTGTTTATGGTCCCCCCCAATAATGAGATGAAATCTACGCCCTTGCCTTAAGGTGACCTTTGACCCGTCAGGGGCGAATCTGGTACACATTGGATGTACAGACAATGCATGGAGGTCACCCATGCGTTTCGCCGAGCAAAGTGCCAGGAGAAGAGCAGTTTTATAAGATAGAAGATCTATCTTAATTTCGCTCAGTGGCTCGAATGGAGGGTCACAAAGAGCCCTCAGAACCAGGCCAAGATCCCAACCAGGGTTCAGGGTCCTGCTGGGTGGTTTGGTCCGAAGGACACCCCTCATTAAACCTTATTATGATTGGATGTGCTCCGGGTGTCTTGTGTCCCCAGCCTTCATGACAGGCTGAGATCGCTGATAGGAAAACTTTAATCGTTGAATAAGAACGACCTTTTTCCAGTAAATCCTGAAGGAAAGTCAGGAGTTGAGCCAAGTCGCATGCATAATAAATATTTCTTTCTGAGCACCAGGCTTCAAAAATGCGCCACTTTTGTGCGTATAAAGATTGTGTTGAACCAGCACGGGCATTTTGTATGGTCAATACCACATTTTCTGGCAAGCCTGACGCCATCAACCTGTTCTTTTCAGCCAACAAGCTGAGGCTTTTGGTAGTTCCTGGCCTAAGTGGTTGTATTGTCCCTTCTGGTGACACAGAAGCTGTTAACCTTGGGGGTCAACCAGATTGGGAAGGCCTTCTTGCTGATGTGCTCCCAAGTTACCCTGCTCAGGGTTAATTGAGGGCCGATGTAGTCTGTCAACTTTATTAGACAGGTTTTGAGCGGAAAATATATTTTCCTCCTCCAAATCTGGAGTTCTGTCGTGAGGCTGCGAGTTATGTAAATGAGCAGACCTCCTAACTCCAATCCCTTCCTTGGGATGGTCCAGTTTACTGGTCCTTTGCTTCAATGGAGCATTGGTACCAGGCAAACCGACCGGGGTCCGTGTATCACCCACTGGGGGAATTATTTTTGAAGGCAGTTTTGGATCAGGACAGAACGGGAAGAGACGTGCTGTCTGAGTACTGCTCGGGCATTTCATGTCCCTCGTTAATAACAAAGGAGCAGCTGCACCGTGCGAGCGTGGGGGTGTACCTCCTGGTTTGGCAGACTTGAGATTATTTGATGATAAGGAGCTCAGTTCCTCTTGGAAAACAGGAAGAGAAATCTGATTCGGCTCAGGTTTGTTTTCATTCACAACCGGCTGAACACAGTCATTGTTGTGAAGGTGTGAAAATTGTAGCTGCCTGAGGGCGTCTGATGAAGCCCCCCCGTTGTCAGACTTTGTCAGCTTGCCTCTCTGAGGAGCTGACATGTCACGTGTTCGTCTGGTTAGTGTATTGGCTCTCCCGTTGTTCACAATGGAACTAGGGCTTGAGCACGTGACCCTCCCCACCTGTCTTCCTGAGAGGAGTGGAGGGGGTTTCGCAGACGCCTCTGCATCTGCTCATTGCAGAGGCACTCTGTTGGGGTTTGTCAATTATGCTAATACCCCGTGGGCCGTGGGAGGGAGAGGGAAAAAAGCCCTCTCTCTTTATGATGGCTTGCAGGTCAGGAAGACCTGTTTTGCTGAAGATTGTGTGTTGTTGTTGTTGTTTTTTGGTCAATAAAACAGAGAGGAGCTGTTTCATGAACTTTATTCGTGCTTATGTGCAATGACGTACATGATTTTATGTCACTCACAGCAGAGAAAGCATGATTTGAACATGCTGTAAATAAACCAGCTGATTGTACTGTGTTACAAGCAAAGTCTGGACATGAAGGGATCATTCCCGTTACCACGTGGGCGGGTGACCCTGTAATGTGGACACGTGGACCTGGTTCATCAGGCACAGTTCTTTCTGTTGTCACGATTCGCCGAGGAGTCCCTGTGTTTGGTCGCCTGGCGGGGGACAAACCTGTTTTTGCTCCATGCATGCTCGGTACGAGGTGGGCCCTGTGGGGGTCTTTGCCTGGGCTCCTCCTCGTATGCTGGCCGCTTCTGCGGCGGGGCATGAGTGGTGCTAAGGTTGCGCAGGTCTGCTACCAGCAGGCTCCCTTGGGAGGGACGAAGCTTCTCTGGGGAATGCCCACTCGGAGAGCTTCCGCCTGTCTGCATCTTTGGTCCAGCTTGGTCTGAATTCGCTCCAAAGCTTTACCAAATAATCCCGCCGGCTCTATTGAGTGGTGGAGAAAAGGCACCTTCTGTCCCTCCGGGAGATCCGTCAGAGTCCTCCAGAGGTGGCGGATCGCAATGACCACTTCCGCCATTCCTCTGCCCTGTGCAACAGCAGCTGTCCCCATCATACGGAGCACAAAGTCTGTTGCTCTGCAGGCTTCATCCAGCAATTCGGCAGCCGCCTGCTTGTCTGTTGTCATTTGGAGCTGTTGCAGTTTTTCGGCTAGGTAAGCCTGCATTAGCACGGACGCGTTCATGGCGCGTGCCGCGAGTCCCTGAGCCCTGTAGCATTTCTCGAGAAGAGACGCTGAGGCTCGGCAAGCCTTGCTGGGAAGAGTTGGTTTTGTTCCTGATGATTTAGGAGCCAGGTGAGACGCTAGAGTGTCCTCGATCTGAGGCACGTTAGCTATTCCCACTTTATCCATCCCATCCACGTCGAGGAACTGTGAGAGGGGGAGAAGCATAGGGGCTCGTGGCTGAGTCCAGGTGCACGTTAGTTCTGTCAGAATATCCGGGAACACGGGAATCTTTTGCCTCGTGGCGGCCTGTTGCTTCGAGTAGAAATAGTTTCCTGCCAGCCTCGTGACCTGTTGGCGAGGCGGAGGTTCAGGCCATGGGATGTGCAGCGTGTCCGTTGCTCTGTGGCACAAGTCGAACAGAGCAGGGATGGAAAAGTCAGTTTCTGGGAGCACAGGTACTGGGGTCTGGGAGAGGTCTTCACCCTGATCCTCCAGTTCCACATCCGCCTCCTCCGTTGAAAATTTGCCCGAGGCTGAAATCGAGATCTCATCTTCGTTCATCATGCCCCAGGTGTCGAATTCGACTGTTAGGTCCACCATGGGAGCCAGCACGTCAGGGCTGTTGCCCCATTCGACACGTGTGCTGTCATGTAGAGCCATGTTCTCTAGCTCCGGCGTGGAAGTGAGGGGCTCCGTGGTGTCCGCGTCCGCTGGTGTCGCTGAAGAGCCCATGGCCTTGGCGACGAGGTCAACGCGATGCCGCAGCACCGCATCCATCATGAGGCTGCAATGTGGGCAAAAATCGGGCGCATCCAGTGCTGTTTTTGCATGCAGCATTCCCAAGCATATTGGACAGGCCTCGTGGGTGTCCGTTGCTGCGAGGGAAAAGCCACATCCGCTGGGACAGGCGTGCGAGGTTGGGCTCGCCGTCGCGATGGTTTTCCTTGGAAGTCTCGCCTTTCGCTTTCCTTTCTCCGGAGACATGTCCGAGATGAGGCGGGCGAGTCCTTCCAGAATCTTCTTTCTTTTTCCTTGAAAAGTCTCCTCCGTCGCGTCGCTTTCGCTGGCTAGCTTGCTAGGAGTTAGCGAGGTAGCTTTTTTCTTGTGGTGTAGTTAGCGCCGTCGAGCGAAGCAACCTGTAGAGAGAGGAGAAGAAAATACTTCGGGGTTAAGAGAAAAGTGCCGGACTAGCTTTCGCTAGTCCAGCAGTACGCAGGAATAATTCTCTGTGCGCTCTGTGTAGGGAGCAAGCTCACCTCTGGTTGAGCGATGAAGCAACAGAGAAGTCCCGCGAAGAGGTAGTTCAGGTTTAAGCGAGGTGAAGGGCAAAAAGAGAAAGATGGAGGGGCGCAAGCCGCTTAAGTACCCAGAGGGCGGGGCCTCTGGCGCGGCGGTGACGCCCCTAGCCGTAAAGGCGTGAGTATATTCTTTCAGGTAATCGCGCGGGGGCGCAATTCCCATAGCAAGTATGTTGCACCGAGAGACCAACTGAAAGGGAACTATGGGATTCTGGTGAAACAAGAAAGAAAAGTATTTCCTGTTTGTTTGGAGTTTTGTACCTTAGACTTGACTGCAAAATCTTCGTACAAAGTTTAAACGGGTCACAGGAAGTTGGACTTTGTTTTTGAACTAGTGTTTTCATATATTAATGGTTTTTACATAATTATACGTAATGTTTTATGATTTATGGAGATTTTACCAAAGATCAACCAACATGAGTGTATGGTGGTACACTAACTTTTGTTTATACTTTCCAAAAGTTTTGTGAATAAACTCTTTTTCCTTAAACAATGTTTACACTTCTTTTCTAGTTTATACATCAAAATGTATATATTTGTTTTACCCAGTGTGTCTCTCAAATGCTGAAAGTGTTGTTTCAAATCCTCCCAGAGATCAGAGGTCACATTCTCAAACTCTCATCGGCTTCCGCTCTATCAGAGCTCAGAATTTTATCTTCAAAACAGGAAGTGAAGGTTGCTTTTAACTCCTCATATCGCCACCCAACCCCCCCTAAAACAATGTACAGTATATGCTTTGTCTTCATAGATTAGTTGATATAAATAACTTTTTTTATTTTTCAAAACCTATCTTGTTGTAATTTACTTTACAATAACTAATTATCAAAAAGCGATTTGGAAAAATCTATACTTTATAATGTACAGCATACATTGAAATAATGTCAGCTATTACTGCCATGACAGTTATGAAAATAATCTTGGAATGCTTCGGGGTCCCCCAGGTCGAGTTGGAAAGTGTTCCTGGGAATAAGGATGACTGGGTTTCTCTCCATCTCCATCCTCTACTGCTTATCTGTAGTCGAAGTGCAGAGGCAAAAGGTCCTCTGCACTCCGACTACAGATAAGCAGTAGAGGATGGAGATGGAGAGAAACCCAGTCATCCTTATTCCCAGTAACACTTTCCAACTCGTCCTGGGGGACCCCGAGGCGTTCCAAGGCCAGAGAAGATAAATAATCCCTCAGCTACTTCTGGGTCTTCCCCAGGGCCTCCTACCAGTGAGGGAGGCATCTTAATCAGATGCTCAAATCACCTCAACTGACCCCTTTCAATGCAGAGAAGCAGGGGCTCTACTCCGAATTCCCTCCTGAGGATGAAGCTCCACACCTTATCTCTAAGGCTGAGTCTGACCACCCCATGAAGAAAGCCAGTTTCGGCTGCTTGTATCTGAGACCTCGTTTTTTTTGGTCATGGTCCAAAACTCATAACCTTGGATGAGGATTGGATTGACGATAGACAAATCCCTCACTGTGTGAGTGCAGCTACAGTGTGCGCTCTCAGGACATTATTACATGCAGTGCTCCCTCAGTGAGGACTGAACTAGGCAAAAGGGATTTCTCCTATGCCACTCTTGTATCCTAGAATATCTTGCAAAAAGATCTCAAGCTCTCGACCTTGACCTCTCTAAGTGGCTTCAAACATCTATTAAGTTCATGGCAAAAATCATTATAGACATGTTCCTGTTTTTAGTTTTCTACATCACTTTACATCGTTTGTTTGGTTTTTTAATACCATTTTCTTTCATTTATTTTTCCCAATTTATATGCTTTCTTTATGATTGTCTACTGTTGTCATCACTCTGTTAAAACAGGTCTCTTGTAAATGAGTCCTCCAGGCTCAGTGAGACTAACCTGTGTAAATAAAGGTTGAATGAATGAAAAAAAAAATCAGGATCTTTGCTTTTCGACTGAGCTTTCTCTTCACCATGACAGACCAAAGCTATTCCCTCAGTAATGAGGACAAGGCCCCAATGTGAGGCCCTGGATGTGGCCCATTCATATTCCATGTCCCTGACACCCCCCTGGAACATGAAAAACTTTCCCAGAGGTTTGAGTTGAAGGTCGCACAAACAGGAGGCTCCACCCGACATTCCCAGTTTATTCTCCCTATACGTTTGGCTTTACCAGGTCTGTCTGGCAGCCTCCCGATCCATTGGATCCAACTCACCACACAATTATAAAATCCATCGTTGAACTTGGGCCAAAGGTGGCCTGGTACCAGGTACACTTGTGATTCACCCTACACTCAAACATGGTGTTCTTTATGGACAGCCTGTGACTATAGCACAGAAGTCCAATAAATAAACGCCATTCAGGTTCAGATCAGGAGGGTCACTACTCCCAATCACCCCTTTCCAGATGATTCTGTCATTACTAGGGATGCACGATATTATCGGCATGGTATCGGCCAATAGCGATAAAGTTAAATATCGTACATCGGCCATTCCATCAAAATAACTCACCGACATAAAAGACAGTTTGTTTATATACAGCATATATTTATAGAGTGTTACATAATTTTCAGCCCCCTTTTCAACATTTGCATTTGTTTGCGGGTCAAACTGACAAAGACCATACAGAATAATGTAGTATTTAAATTCCACAGCAGAGAAAGCTATGTAGTCTCTGTAAGTAAATGGTAAATGGAGCTTACTTATATAGCGCTTTCCAGCCCCCTATGAGGGGCCCCAAAGCGCTTCACAGTACCAGCCATCCACCCATTTATACACACATCCACACACCGGTAGCGTTAGTAGGTCTAGGAAAAAAAATATTGGTATTGGTATTTGTTAATGGCCAAATAAGTTTTAGTATATTGGCATATCGGCCAAAAATCCAATATCGTGCATCCCTAGTCATTACCCACATTGGCATTAAAATCATCCAGTAGAACAAGGGAATCCCCAGATTGCACCCCTTTAAGGCAACTATCCAGAAACTCCAGAAAGTCCAAGTAATCTGATCTGATGTTGGTGTATAAGCACAAACAACAGTCAGAACCTTCCCTCCTGCAGCCCAAAGCAGCAGAGAGGGAACCCTCTCTTTCACTGGGGAAAACTCCAACACGGAGTCATTTAGCTGGGGGCTTGCGAGTATCTCCACACTCACCTGACGCCTCCCTCCCTGGGAAACTCCGGAGCAGGGGAGAGTCCAGCCTCTCTCCAGGAGTTGGGTTCCAGAAAGTGTGTAGAGATGAGCCCAACTAATCTAGTTGGCAATGCTCAACCTCACACACAAGTTACAGCTCCTTACACACCAGTGAGGTGACATTCTACCTCCCTAGAGCTAGTCTATGCCGCCAAGAATTGGCATGGCCAGGGACCCTACCTCGCCTTCCCCCCCGTCATCCATAGCACTCAACCTTGATGGACCTCCCTGAAAGTGGTGGGCCCACGTGGCAGTGGGTTCCTGTCCTTTCTTCAGACTTGGCCCAACCAATTTCAAGGAGATAAAACTCGACCACCAGGTGCTCGCCGGAGAGCTTCTCCTTCAGGTCTAGCTCCAAGGAGGTGCCCTGGTTTCTGAGTGAGGTTTCCCAATGTGTCTATTGTTTTTCCTTCAAGGGCTTTGAATCGTTCTTAGCCTGACCCTACCCTGAGGCCTGTTTGCCATGGAAGACCCTATCAGAGCCTAATGCCCCAGACAGCCTAGACCCCAGGATCACAGGGGTATTCAAACCCCTCCACTCTGTCAAGATTGCCATTCTGCACAGCGGAATTCTGTAACCCAATGTTTAAAAAAGGACGAAGAATATACTTTGTAAATACAAAACCATTTTTGAGGCTCAGGTAGAAATAAAACAGGCATGGGGATAAATTATTTATTATTAAATTAAATTACGTATTAAATAATAATAAATTATTATTTAAATATCCAAATGCACTTTGTTAAAAGACAAAGTTGTTATAATCTTAAGGGAACAGAGTTGTTTGTAAAACCACAATTCAGAACCAGTTTGAAGGGACGTTCTACCTCAATCCAGGGAATTAGATTATGGAATGGCTTGGAGAATGTAGTTAAAAATGCCAAGTCAATGTTTACATTTAAAAAAATGATCAAAACAAATGTGTTAAAAAAATATATGTGAAATAACGTAATGTGTATTGTATTAGTTAGAAAATTAGAAAGAGTTAGTCATTTTGTACTGTTGGTTGAAGAATATTATTGTTTAACCTGATTGTTGGAAAAAGTTGGTTGAAGATTATTATTGTTTACATGGTTTGACTACTGTTGTTTAATCTGATTGTTGGAGATAAGGGGCAGATATAATAAGATTTATTCTTCTTTCTGCTACCTTTCATTTTTTTTACATTTTGTACACTATCATTATGAGATTGTCTTGTATTGTTTCTTTTGTTAAAAAAATGAACAAATTTAATAAACATAAACATAAACATAAACATAAACATTATCTCAATTTACATTCAGTTAAATATACATATAGACATAAACACGTTGCATAGATAATCCAGCCTTTTATAATCTATTTTTATTGGATACAATAAAGGAAATAGTTTTAAAAGGATCTGCATTTATACTTTTAACCAGCAGAGAGCAGTCTTACACAAGAGTAATTTGCCCTTCTGTCCACATTTGTGGATATATTTAAAACCATACTGTCATAAATTAATAGCAAATTAATAAAAACAAAATTGAAACATTAAAGCTGCAAAACAGACAGAAAATAAAGTAAAATGTCTCCATTTTAGGCTCTTTTTAAGTTTCTAACCAAAGCTTAAAGCAGTTAAAACAAAGCTGTGATTTGTCTTCCTAATTAAAGAAAATATATTTGGTGTTGTCATTGTTGCTCAGGCTTTTGTTTTCTTGTTTGCGTTTTATTTTTGGTTTGGTGAGTCACGGTGCAGCTCGCCTCAGGAATCGCCTCAGCTTGGACGGCTCTGGAATATAATTGCCCAGACGAAGGTCATCATCTGCAGATGGGTTTCTTTTCAGTCTGCTCTGCCTGCAAACATTCAAATATACTAAGGGTTCTTTTAACTCATGCATAACCATTATAAGGAACACCCAGAATTTAAGATTTAAGTTTTTAGTTTGTTATAGGGATGATTGCACAATAAACTGAGGAAATCATTTCAGTATAAAAGGCATTTTATTCTGAAAATAACTGATAAAGTCTTTATTAAAGATTGGTGGTATCTTCTGTTCCAAACTGAAATGCAGCAAAATGAACCATCGGTCCGTCAATGTTGTTCTTCATATTGAGCTGTGTATGTACTGTATTTGTCTTCCTGTTAGCAAAATATTGCATGAACCTCCAGACAAATACTATACTGTAGCCTATAGACTATCCAAAAATAACCACTGAATGTACATTTACTGAAGTTCGCTTGATTAAAGATGCCCACCACTGCTAATCAACATTAGAAAAACCTAAACATTGCTGTAATTTAGCCAATTTTACAGGTAATGAGCTAATATTTGATGAAATAGTAGCTAAGGGCCATCTTTAATACATTCAATGAGAGGCTATGTTTAATTTAATAATTTTGTTTTGTATGTTTCCTTATGAGGCAAAAACTTTTCTCATAGAAAACTGAATGAAAATGTTAAAACTGAATTGGTAAAGCTAAAAGAAGCATATCATGAGCTAAAAGTATCAAAACACAATCTAAAAGTAGCAAAATGCAAGCTAAAATGTGAAAAATGTCAGCTAAAATAGCAAAATAGCTAAAAGTAGCCAAACAATAACGGGAGGATCAAAGTTTTATTTTCGCTTACCTTCGTATTAATATCTTATGTCAATCTTAAATCATGAACAAAGGAGAAGAGACTGTTTTGATGCGTTGAGATGACTTGTTTGCAACAACGCCAACGGTAAAACAAATATGTCGCTCAGCCATAGCTCCTTTTTCAAGTAGGATAACAAAGTAACTTAAACTAAACTCTATTTAAACAAACGTAAGTTTCAAAATCAAACATTAAACAAACTACTTTAAATGGCGCTTACAATAATTAAAAGTAGCAAAACTCTAGCAAAATGCTACTTTAAATTTAGGAGCAAAATGTTAGCTAACAGTAGCAAATCTGTTGGTAAAGGCTTAAAGTATCTTAAAGTGTTTAGACAAAGGCAAACAACTGTGTAAATGCTGACTCAGCGTTGACTCAATAACATCTATAAGTAATAAACAGTTTTTTTTTTTACACAGCTTGAGTTTAAACAGATGCAACGTATCTAACATGGTGTTTGCTGAATATGACCCCAAATGGCAGACCAAAGAACACGAGGACAAGCAAATACAAAAGTGATCTTTTATTTACAGTGCAGGAACTGGAATGGGCTGTGGAGAGAAGAGGGGAGGCGGTGAATATCCTGAGGTCCAAATGGTTCTTTATAACAATTGTGCTGATAGAAGTATTTGTCCTTACTGTAGCATTCGTTTGCAGGTGGCGTCAGAGTAATGGGTTTACGGAGGGCGAGGTCCAGAGAGACTGTGGGTCCAGTGGGTGAGTACAGATGAAGTTCAAGAGAAGTGAAGATGTCCAGAATGAAGTCCTTAGTTATGGGTTTGGTGTGCAGGGTTGGCAACCAGACGCAGCCTTGGAGACGAGCGGGCAAGCAGGACGGAACAGGAGCTGAACAGACGGGCAAAGGCAAACGGGTTAGTGTGGACGAGTCAAAACTAGGAATCTGAGGCTGTCACAACATTACCCAAGGTAATCTAATGTTCGAGCGTTGGCTGAACGTCTGGTTGTGGTTTAAGTAGAGCAGGAGGTGGAGGTCTAGGAGGCAGGTGCAGGCGAGCAGGAGGTGGAGGTCTAGGAGGCAGGTGCAGGTGTAGCTAATCAGCTGATTAGCTGCTGCTTGAGGATGCTGGAGGGGAAGGCAGGACTCCTACAGTACCCCCCCCTCTAGCATCGCCTCTAGGCGATCTCCTGTCCGGGTGGTCCCTGTAAAAAGAAGAGACAAGGGAGGGGTCCAGAATGAAGGAGCGGGGAACCCACGACCGCTCCTCGGGGCCATAGCCCTCCCAATCCACCAGGTACTGGAGTTGTCGACCCCTGCAACGAACGTCCAGCAGGCGCCAGACGGAGTAGACAGGGTCGTCGTTGATGAATCGAGGCCGAGGAGGAGGATTGGCAGGAGGGTGAAGTGGGCTGGTGGAGACGGGTTTAATCGGAGAGACATGGAACGTGGGATGGATCCGTAGGGTGGAAGGCAGTTGAAGTCGGACAGCAGCAGGATTAATGATCCTGACAATCGCAAAAGGGCCAATGACCCTGGGAGCCAGCTTCCTGGGAGTGTCCTTTAACTTAATGTCTCTTGTGGACAACCAAACCTCCTGCCCCACCTGGTAATCGGGAGCAGAAGAACGGTGGCGGTCAGCAAACCGCTTGTTTTGTTCAGCCGTCCTGAGGAGAGCTGCCCTGGTCTGGCGCCAAACCCTGCGACATCGACGGAAATGATGCTGGACAGAGGGAACAGAAATGTCAGTTTCTTGTGAGGGAAATAAGGGCGGAGTGTAACCCAAAGAGGCCTCAAACGGGGACAAACCAGTGGCAGACGAAACTTGAGAATTGTGTGCGTACTCAACCCAAGGCAGGTGTTGACTCCAGGAGACTGGGTTATGTTCAATAACGCACCTCAAAGCGGCTTCGAGCTCTTGGTTACACCTCTCAGTCTGCCCATTCGACTGAGGGTGATAACCCGACGTCAGGCTGGAGGTGGCTCCCAGAGCTTGACAGAAGGCCTTCCAGACTTGGGAGATGAATTGAGGGCCTCTGTCGGAAACGATATCAAGAGGTACACCATGCAGACGAAAAACATGTTTGACCATGATCTGTGCTGTCTCGGATGCTGAGGGTAGTTTCACTAGGGGTATGAAGTGTGCGGCTTTGGAGAAACGGTCGATGGTTGTACATACAACAGAATTACCCTCAGAAACAGGCAGTCCGGTGACAAAGTCCAGGGCTATGTGGGACCACGGACACCCAGGCGTAGGGAGAGGAAGGAGGAGACCTGCTGGGGGTTTGTTAGTGGCCTTGTTACACGCACAAGTGGTGCAGGCAGACACGTATTGTCTGACATCCCTCTCCATGTTAGGCCACCAGAAAGGTCTTTTTGTCAAGGAGAGGGTGCGACTCATACCTGGATGACAGGAGAACTTGGCTGAATGGATCCAATGAAGGACTTTGCTGATGGCTGCAGATGGAACATACTTTCTCCCTGGGGGACCAGTGCCAGGGTCTGGTTTGGTCTTCTGGGCCTCCAGGATTTCTCTCTCAATGTCCCAGGTCATGACTGCTACAGTGCAGGAGTGGGGCAGAATAGACTCCGGTGATTCGGTCTCTGAAGAGGAGAACTGGCGGGAAAGAGCATCAGGTTTAACGTTACGAGAACCGGGTATGTATGAGATGGAGAAATTGAAACGTGCAAAAAATAAAGACCAACGTGCTTGACGGGCATTGAGCCTTTTTGCTCCCTGAATGTAGGCAAGATTCTTGTGATCTGTCCATATCACAAATGGTAATTCAGCCCCCTCCAACCAGTGTCTCCACTCTTCAAGGGCCATTTTGATGGCCAACAGTTCTCTGTCACCCACATCATAATTTCGTTCGGCAGGGGACAGACGCCGAGAAAAGAAAGCGCAGGTGTGGACCTTACCATCTGTAGGGGATCGCTGCGAGAGCACCGCTCCCACACCTGTAGCGGACGCGTCCACCTCCACGATAAACTGACAATGAGGGTCCGGATGGGAAAGGACGGGAGCGGACGAAAAGAGTCTCTTAAGTTCCTGGAAGGCGGCCTCTGCCTCTGGGGACCAGACAATTTTACGGATGGGAGAGGTGAGTTGTGTTAATGGCGAGGCTACCTGACTGTAGTTTTTGATGAAGCGTGGGTAGAAATTTGCAAAGCCCAGGAACCGTTGGAGCTGTCTTTCTGTCCTGGGGTGTAGGCCACTCTGCCACCGCTTTTGTCTTCTCTGGGTAAGATCGAACCTGTCCCTCTTCAAAAATGAATCCCAGAAAGGGAACAGAAGGCACAGAGAATTCACATTTCTCAGCTTTCACATACAATTTGTTCTCCAGAAGCCTTTGGAGAACTGCTTTGACATGTCTGGTGTGCTGAGCGGGGTCTTTAGAGAAAATCAAAATGTCATNGTGGTGTAGTGGTAATGGCAGTCGACCCCTGATCGGAAGGTTGGAGGTTCGAATCCCGCATCCGCCCACCATGTGTCGTTGTGTCCCTGGGCAAGACACTTAACCCCGAGTTGCTCCCGGTAGGTCTGGATGGCGCCTTGCAAGGCAGGCTACTACTACCGGTGTATGAATGTCTGAATGAATGGGTGGATGGCTGGTATTGTAAAGCGCTTTGGGGCTCCTCACAGGGGGCTAGAAAGCGCTATATAAATAAGCTCCATTTACCATTTACCATTTACTTTTTCAATTCAAAGAAACAGCCTGTGTGACAGTGAAGTTAGAGGCTGACATGCCACGCACCAACCTATGTAACCTTCTGATTTTTTCATGTACTGGATGACTGAGAATATTCACCAGCAAACATCAGTAACATTCAGAAAAACTACATGAACATATGAAGCAAAAACCAGAACAGAACATATTGAAATGCAAATTCTCTCTTTGTGTGCAATTGCATTCTGGTTTAATTTAAAGTTTGAGACTTTTCATATTTACAGTACACTGTAGTTAGTTTATTGCTTCTTCCAAACTCCAAAGGGATACAGAAAACAAATCCAGGCTTGTTTGGCGCTGATAAACTCAGTGTGAAGTCTGTCTTCAGTCTGACCCTGTTGGAGTTCAGAACAGACACTTCTTGACTCTTCCACTGAGCACATGTTGGACCGAGCTCTCAGGTTCTCTGAGGTGAGAGGCCATCTTGTGCTTATTATCGCCCGCATTTGAATGGCAGACAATAATGCAGCTGCTTGTGTCTGTGTGGTTATTATTTCACTGGACAGATCTGTGGACGTTCATCTATAACTGTATCAACTGGAACCAAACTTGTTCAAAATGGCCGCTGTGAAGCGTACATTTATCCTGCACGTAAATCTGATCCAGTCTGTCGGGTTGTGAAACCAATAAATGTTGACAGGGTTTTGTGTCAAGGTCAAGAAGTCTCAAAGCGCTTGAGACGTGAGCAGGTTCAAAGTGGACAGCCAATCAGAACCCAGCCAGCAGCGTTGTGTCTCTGTCGGCTTTTGTTTGCAGCTCAAAGAAGCTTTCCTGGACAAAGAAAAGCTTCAGAGTTGCCGATGACACAACTACAGAAACCATTTTCTGTTGGAATACAGCGGGAAAGCTGAAAGATTCAAATGAAATCTGTTGAGGAAGGAATTGTTTACTGAACTGTTAAATGTAAAAATAAAAGCGTAAAAGCAAAGAGCATAAATTAGCTCAAAATGCATATAACCCTCAAATTAGCATAACTCAAAGATAAATGTTGAAAACTTTAGCTAAAAGTTAAATGTATTGCAACTGTGGCCAAAAAGCAAAATGTAGCAAACAGTAGCTAAAGGCTTTAGCCTTTAGAAAACCAGTAGCTAAAAGCTAAAGGTAGGAACTCTGTAGCTAAGGCTAAGGCAGTAGAAAAAGGTACCATTTGCTAAACTAAAGCTAAAAAATAGTTCAACAGTTGAATGAAGCTAATCTTTTACCACAAGTTGAATGTAGCTGAAGTGTAGGTAAAAGCTAAATGTAGCTAAATTAAAGCATTATGCTAAATGTACTGCATCAGTGCCTAAACGCTAAATGTACCAGAACAATAACTAAAACCTAAATGAAGCTAAATGGAAACAGGAAGCTAAATATACCACATCAGTACCTAAATGGTAAATGTACCAGAACAATAGCTAAAACCTAAATTAAGCTAAATGGAAACAGGAAGTGTCCTGGTGCTCTTGGCACCAGGACACCCTAGGTCGCAGTTCGATGATCGACTTTGTTGTCGTCTCATCTGATCTGCGGCCGCATGTCTTGGACACTCGGGTGAAGAGAGGGGCGGAGCTGTCAACTGACCACTACCTGGTGGTGAGTTGGCTCCGATGGTGGGGGAGGATGCCGGTCAGACCTGGCAGACCCAAACGTATTGTGAGGGTCTGCTGGGAACGTCTGGCAGAGTCTCCCGTAAGACGGAGCTTTAACTCCCACCTCCGGGAGAGCTTTGAACACGTTCCGAGGGAGGCGGGGGACATGGAGTCCGAGTGGGCCGTGTTCCGCGCCTCTATTGTCGAGGCAGCTTATCGGAGCTGTGGCCGCAAGGTTGTTGGTGCCTGTCGTGGTGGCAACCCTCGAACCCGGTGGTGGACACCGGCAGTGAGGGATGCTGTCAGGCTGAAGAAGGAGTCCTATTGGGCCTTTTTGGCTTGTGGGACCCCGGAAGCAGCTGATAGGTACCGGCAGTCCAAGCGGCATGCGGCTCGGGTGGTTGCTGAGGCAAAAACTCGGGCGTGGGAGGAGTTCGGAGAGGCCATGGAGAATGACTTCCGTACGGCTTCGAGGCGATTCTGGTCCACCATCCGGCGTCTCAGGGGGGGAAAGAGGTACGCGACCAACACCATTTATGGTGGGGGTGGCGTGCTGCTGACCTCAACTCGGGATGTTGTGAGTCGGTGGGCGGAATACTTCGAAGACCTCCTCAATCCTACTGGCACGTCTTCCACTGAGGAAGCGGAGCCTGGGGACTTTGGGTCGGGTTCTCCGATCTCTGGTGCTGAGGTCGCCGAGGTGGTTAAAAAGCTCCGCGGTGGCAAGGCTCCGGGGGTGGATGAGATTCGCCCGGAGTTCCTTAGGGCTCTGGATGTTGTAGGGTTGTGTTGGCTTACGCGACTCTGCAATATCGCGTGGACATCGGGGGCAGTTCCCTTGGATTGGCAGACTGGGGTGGTGGTTCCCCTATTCAAAAAGGGGGACCGTAGGGTGTGTTCCAACTATAGGGGGATCACACTCTTAAGCCTCCCTGGTAAGGTCTATTCAGGGGTTCTGGAGAGGAGGGTCCGTCGGATAGTCGAACCTCGGATTCAGGAGGAGCAGTGTGGTTTTCGTCCTGGTCGTGGAACACTGGACCAGCTCTACACCCTCAACAGGGTCCTGGAGGGTGCGTGGGAGTTTGCCCAACCAGTTTACATGTGCTTTGTGGACTTGGAGAAGGCATTCGACCGCGTCCCTCGGGGGGTTCTGTGGGGGGTACTCCGGGAGTATGGGGTACCAGGCCCTTTGATAAGGGCTGTTAGGTCCCTGTACGACCGGTGTCAGAGCTTGGTCCGCATTGCCGGCAGTAAGTCAGGCTCGTTTCCGGTGAGAGTTGGACTCCGCCAAGGTTGCCCTTTGTCACCGATTCTGTTCATAACTTTTATGGACAGAATTTCTAGGCGCAGCCAAGGTGTTGAGAGGATCCGTTTTGGTGGCCTTAGAATCGCTTCTCTGTTTTTTGCAGATGATGTGGTCCTACTGGCTTCATCAGTTCGTGATTTACAACTTTCACTGGAGCGGTTTGCAGCCGAGTGTGATGCGGCCGGGATGAGGATCAGTTCCTCCAAATCCGAGGCCATGGTCTTGAGCCGGAAAAGGGTAGCATGCCCTCTCCGGGTCGGGGAGGAGGTCCTGCCCCAAGTGGAGGAGTTTAAGTATCTCGGGATCTTGTTCACGAATGAGGGAAAACTGGAGCGTGAGATCGATAGGCGGATAGGTGCAGCGTCCGCAGTGAAGCGGGCGCTGTACCGGTCTGTCGTGGTGAAGAGAGAGCTGAGTCAAAAGGCAAAGCTCTCAATTTACCGATCGATCTACGTTCCCACCCTCATCTATGGTCATGAGCTTTGGGTTATGACCGAAAGAACAAGATCTCGGATACAAGCGGCTGAAATGAGTTTTCTCCGCAGGGTGGCTGGACTCTCCCTTAGAGATAGGGTGAGAAGCTCAGTCATCCGGGAGGGACTCGGAGTAGAGCCGCTGCTTCTCCACATCGAGAGGAGCCAGTTGAGGTGGCTCGGGCATCTGGTTAGGATGCCTCCTGGACGCCTCCCTGGTGAGGTGTTCCGGGCATGTCCCACCGGGAGGAGACCCAGAGGAAGACCCAGGACGCGCTGGAGGGACTATGTTTCTCGGCTGGCCTGGGAACGCCTTGGGATTCCCCCGGAGGAGCTGCTCCAAGTGGCTGGGGAGAGGGAAGTCTGGGCCTCCCTACTTAGGCTGCTACCCCCGCGACCCGACCCCGGATAAGCGGAAGAAGATGGATGGATGGATGGATGGATGGAAACAGGAAGCTAAAGTCAAAGTCAAAAGTCAAAGTCAAAGTCAACTTTATTGTCAGAACTGCAACATGTACAGGACATACACAGGATTGAAATTGCGTTTCTCTCAGTCCCTCGGTGCAACAGTAACCATTTAAACACTAAAACACTGAAACATTTAATAAACATAAGCATAAAATAGTAAAAATGTAACACTGTCCTGAGTTTTTGCATAGTAGTATAAAAGTATGAAAATTTACACCAACACTAAAACTAAACTAAAACACTAAACATTTAATGAACATAAGCATAAAATGAAATAATAAAAGTGTAATACTGTCCTGAGTTTTTGCATAGTAGTATAAAAAAGTATAAAAAGTATATCTATAAAATAAACTGAAGGTTCTAGCATTGACATTTGCAAAGAGTGGCAAAGCAGCATATGAGTTAATGTACACAGTATATGTATGAGGTAGTAGTTGATGTTGGTATAGAGGCAAAAGTGGCATATGCAGTAAGGCACATTGGGCATCCTTAAATAAGGCTGGTCAGAGAATACTGTATATGTATCAGCAGTGGTGTAGATATAAAAGTAGTGTAAATGTAAACAGTAGTAATAAATGTAAACAGTAGTAATAAATGTAAACAGTATTAATAAATGTAAACATTGAATGTAAACAGTAGTATGTAAACAGTGAATGTAAACAGTAGTATGACTATAGGCAGTGATGTAATACAAACATTAGTGCAAATATGAGAAGTAGTGCAAACTGAATGAGCACATGACCGAGAGTTTAGTGAATAACCCGTTTGATGACACAGAGTCCAGTGTTAAAATCTTTGTGTTGTGTGGTAATGTGTGAGAAAGTTTTTTGTGTTAAGGCAGTTCAAATGGGAGGGGAGGCAGAGCAGGCAGAGTGTTTAGCATCCTGACTGCCTGATGAACAGAGCTGTCTCTCAGTCTGCTGGTTCGAGCCTGGAGACTCCTCAGTCTCCTCCCTGATGGCAGCAGTCTGAAGCAGCTGTGTAGTGGGTGTGTGGGATCACCTGCCATGCAGAGGGCTTTCCGAGTGAGGCGTTTGCTGTGTAAGTCCTGCAGTGAGGGCAAGGAGGTGCCGACGATCTTCTCAGCTGCTCTCACGATGCGCTGGAGGCTCTTGCGGCAGGATGCAGTACATGCACCAAACCACACCGTGATGCAGCTGGTCAGGACACTTTCTATGGCACCTCTGTAGAAGGTGCACATGATGGGGGTTGAAGCTCCAGCCCTTTTCAGCTTGCGGAGAAAGTAGAGACGCTGGTGAGCCTTCTTGGCCAGTGATGCAGTGTTCCTGCTCCAGGACAGGTCCTTTGAGACGTGCACTCCCAGGAACTTGGTGCTGTCTACTCTCTCCACTGCGGTGCTGTTGATGGTCAGAGGGGCATGTTGGGCATCCCTCTTCCTGAAGTCCACAACAATCTCCTTTGTCTTCTCCACGTTGAGAGTGAGATTGTTGTGTCCGCACCACAAGGCCAGGCGGCTCACCTCGTTCCTGTAGTCCGTCTCATCGTTGTTGCTGATGAGACCTACCACTGTTGTGTCGTCCGCAAACTTGATGAAGTGGTTGGAGCTGTATGATGGTGTGCAGTCGTGTGTTAGCAGGGTGAATAGAAGGGGGCTCAGCACACATCCTTGTGGGGCCCCTGTGTTCAATGTGATGGTGCTAGATGTGTTACTCCCGACCCGTACTGTCTGTGGTCTCCCGGTCAGGAAGTCTAGCAGCCAGTTACACATTGAGGTGTTCAGCCCCAGACTGTCCAGTTTAAGGATGAGCTGTTGGGGGATGATGGTGTTGAATGCCGAGCTGAAGTCGATGAAC
>JBBPBX010039052.1:0-30081 GCA_038048925.1 Garcialebias charrua
ATACAGGTAGTCCCCGACTTACGAGCGCTCTTACTTACGAGGTTCCGGACTTACGAGCTGGCGAATTTTTGGAAAAAACGCAAAAAATACAGAGTTTTTCTGTGTTTTTTCACCACAGTTCGTTAGCTAAACATGTGGACACACGTTTCCGATCATTTTTATGCACTCATAAGCAGTTTTTCGATGAAAAACGAGTGTTCGTAGTCGCGCTAGCAAAACCGTTCCAACTTACGAGCGAAATTCCGGACTTACGAGAACATGTGCTTCGTGTTCCAACTTACGAATTTTCATCTTACGAGCACCTCGCTTGTACTGAACTCGCTCGTAAGTCGGGGACTACCTGTACTTATGTTCAGTGACCTGAGATGACTTCTGTTGTGACTTGGTGCTATATAAATAAACTGAACCCTCAGTCCTCTTCTCCCTCCGTCTCCTGTAGGGGTGTATCGATTGCAGTTTTCTGGCTGATCAACGATCTCTCCGATCAACAATCTCTAAAAAGCGTGACCTGCCGATTTCAAATTTGTTTTATACTGTCAGGTGTTAAGGTCACAAAACACCTTCAATTTTTCAATATTATTTTGTTGAAAAACATATCCTTGAACAACATCCTAGATGAACCTAAAAAACACAAACTTGTTTTAACTGGCTATGAGGTAGTGTTCTGAAATGTAAATGAATTTCAGACAATTGTTGTTAAAACTAAAAATCCGTAAAAATCAGTTTCTCATGCAAGTATCAGCCGATTTTTTAAAATAATTAGGGCCGATTTATTGGTACACCCCTAGTCTCCTTACAAGTTTCCCTCCTCATGGTCTCGGACGATAAGTCGAAGACCATGTAACCACACAATTACTACTTTAATAGCATGAAATAAAATTACAAAATCTGGTTCTGACAACATAAAATTAAAAAATAAAGTAATATTTCTGGGAACACATTACAAAATTAATACTGATTTATCTAACTTTTCAGGAGAATGAAAGCTGGATAAATGGTGCTAAAACTGTTTTCATAAGAAATATTTTGGACTACTAGTGTACAGTATAAATTGCGTAACCCATACTGATGTTTAGAAATCTTAATGCATTCATAGTAACTGTCTTTCTTTAAATCATATTGGCTTGATCTGGACTAAACATGTCTTTACTGGTGCATCAAAAGTCCTTAATACAGCCATGGAAGTAACAACCTAAACTGACCGTGATCCATTTATTTTATCTGCTATGCACGACTGATGCTACTTGAATCATTGATAAACCTTATCCTGATTAATATACATACAGTACAGGAGTCTCACTCCGTGCATCACAATTACAGTAATGGCATTTCCGGCAACATACGTTCAAACGTTGATTTAAATGATAAAATTAAGCTAGTCACAAAAAACCACGATGACTTGTATCGTTCAGCAAGAGACATTTATACTAATAGAAGCAAAAATATTCAAACAAACACACACTATACTATTACAACGTTAACTTTGTGTGGCAAACAAAACGGTTGCTAACCGTTGCTAACGGATGCTGTCTCGACTGCACGTTGAGTTGTCTCGATCTCTAAAGCACTGTGTGGGATTTTGTCTTACCTTTTCTAACTAGCGATTGGTTCTCATCTGAGTGTAGTCTTGTTCTCCTGGTGAAAGTTCGTAAAATAAACACTAACTCGCTGACAATTCACAGCTGGTAATCGCTTTCATGACGACAAGCGCCAATATTTTCAAACAGAAGCGTGCTTTTCCTGTGTGACAGCGGATTGGACGTGCGTCTTTTTAACGTAATGACGTCACAGAAAGCCGTCGTGTTCCGGTCACGCAAACTTGCTGAAGAAGGCGGAGCCTAAGTGACACACCACGGTAAGCTCAGACGGATGCATTTAGCGTGTAGAAATGTTGGCACGTTTTTTTTAGACAAACAGGTCCCTGTTCTGAACAGTTGGGCACTGGTGTGTTAATGTAACAATTTTAAACGTAACAGCAGATTTACATAATTGTGTGTTTCTGTTTACACGTTGTGTAGCCACTGTCTCGTGGTCACCCAATGTGTGGTAGCAAGCAACAATGATTATCCAGAGCTCCTATCAACAACGACCATTCATTCAACCGTTATTCATACAGGCTATACCAACTACTGACCAACTACTCTGTACAGGTTTTAGTAGAGTGTCGCAGCTCTCTTCTCGTGAGGCTGGATAATCCTACTTTTATCCTACTTGTATTCTTGTATCTGATGAAACTGTCTTGTATTGTTCTTTTAAAATGAATGAATAAACGTCAAATCAAATACTGTAAGCAAGATCACTCGGAGATCAGAGTTGCCAGATCTCGCGATTGAAACAAGCGACCAGCTCCATGAAAACAAGCCCAACTGGCAACCCACCATATTGTGAAAACAGGCAGTTTTTAAACGGTATAAACATACATTTATTATGGCATTACATATAAACAGCAATATTATGCTTAACACTTTGAATAACATACTTTTACATTCTAAAAAAATAAAAATACATTTAGCATATGTAACATTAATTCAACCGTTATACAAATTGCCAGAGGGACCTGAATTTTAAACGAAGAGTGATGACAACAATGGACAACAACAACAACAGACAATCATAACGGATGCGTACAATTTATTTTTTAAATATTATAATTAATAGATCTTTCTCTGTTCAAGACTGCTCTGAAAACACATCTCTTTAGACTTGCTTAACTTATCACAAACACGATCATGAACCACTGCATCGACCTTTCTGCTCTAACCCTGTCTGAAAAACAAAAAGTCACAAATCTGGGAGTGATAATGGATCCTTCCATGAAACTCAACAGTCATGTAAACATGATTATTAAATCCTGTTTTTTCCAGCTGAAGCGACTGTCTAAGCTGAAGCCCATATTATCCAAAAAATAACCTGGAGAGAGTAATACATACATTTATTACATCTAGGCTTGATTACTGCAATTCACTCCTGTTTGGTATCAGTCAGACCACCATTGCACGATTACAACTGGTCCAAAACACAGCAACCCGATTTTTAATCAGTACAGGCAAAAGAGAGCACATTACACCAGTCTTGGCCTCCCTGCACTGGCTACTGCAGCCAGGCTTTTGACTAGAACCCCCAGAACAGCTCATATCACTCCGGTTCTGGCCTCTCTACACTGGGTCCCAGTTCATTTTAGGTCACATTTTAAAATTTTATTATTAACTTTTAAAGCATTACATGGTGAGGCTCCTAAATATTTATTGGACCTTTTGAAGCCTCTTTGTCCATCTAGAACTCTGAGGTCTTCCAATCAGCTACTGCTGACAGTTCCTAGAACTCATTTTAGAACTCGTGGCGATAGAGCATTTCAAGTGGTGGCTCCGAGGCTCTGGAACACTCTCCCTATAACAATACGCTGCTCCGAGTCAACAGATGCATTTAAAAACAGTCTTAAGACTTATCTCTTCAGACAGGCATTTGGTTAACTTTGTACATTGTTTTTAGAGCTAGTTATGTTTTATCTTTTTTTATAGTATTTCTGTGATTTTATGATTTAATTTTTCCTTTTGTGAAGCACTTTGTGACTCTCATGTCTGTGAAATGTGCTATATAAATAAAACTTACTTACTTACCTTCAAATCCAGTTCAAAATTCTCCTGTATGTCTACAAATCGCTGAACAGTCTCACCCCCCACATCTTTCTGATTTGCTACAGCCGTATGTCCCACCACGTTCTCTGAGGTCAGTGGACCAGTTGCTCCTCATAGTTCCAGGAACTCGTCTTAAAAGCAGAGGTGACAGGACCTTCTCTGTAGCAGGACCAATACTCTGGAATGAGTTACCTCTGCTTGTCAGACAGGCTCTCTCCCTCTCGGTTTTCAAATCCCATTTAAAGCTGCTATATGTAACTTTTCTAACAATATATTTTTAACATATTTCTTCACTCTGTCACTAGACTGATGTTAGAGAAGTAATCTCTGAAAAAAACTAAAAAAAAATATTGTCCCCTTGCTTCTCCAGGTGGTAAATAGGCATTTCTAAAAAGAAAAAGTGACCCGCCATTAACCAGCCAATAAAAACAGAGTTTGTAACCAGCCAATAAAAACAGAGCTTGAATTTGAATCAGCCAATAAAAACAGAGCTTGAATTTGAATTTCAGCAGACCATGGGAGAGCAGAGCCATATATGGCTCTGAGGGGGAGGGATCAGAATGCTTTGCCTGTTGAAATTTTTTCTAAGTGCTGCAGTTCTACAGAAACTGCAGACTGAACCTTTAAAGACCCATTACTATTCTGTTACTTTCAACACCAGATGATCTGTGTTTGGTCTACTCGTTATATTTATTATCTACAATGATTTTATGTCTATTTTTTGTACTTCATTGTGTGTGTTGCTTGTTGTTTGTTTGTTTGTTTGTTTGTACAACACTTTGGTTGGCCTTGTTGCTGTTTTAAGTGCTCTATAAATAAAATGATATAGTATGGTGTGTCCAGATTACAAGATGTAGACCTTCTCATTCATTTCAAACTACAGTACTCACTTTTAATAAATTATATTAGAAAAAAAGTTTTCCCGCTATCATTCTCAATCAATGAATTTGAACGAATTTCATACTTAAACACCCTGATGCTGCTCAATAATCCAGGTAGAAAAATCTAAAAAAGTTAAGACTGGTCCTATGGACATTAAAAAACTTTTTTTTTTTTTGAATGTCCAGAGGACCAGACTTAGCTTTTTTAGATTCATACTTAAAGACCGTGTAAAGTGAAATTAAATGTGTGTTTTTAGTTTGTCACATGGCATAAATATGTGTTATTAATCACCCATTTAAATCTGACTGATTAAAAACATTGTTTACCTTATAAAATTAAGTCTCAAAAATCATGAAAAAACATGATTTTGCCTTGCCCTGGAACGCTGGGGGCGTGTCAGTGCGTGGGCGTGGTTTCAGCGCAGCTGCGCTCGTGTCCTGCCCCTGCCCTGAGCTGACTGTGTGGAGAGGCAGGCAGCAGAGATCCAGTAAACCTGCTCTGTTTTTATCCGAGTTCTGTCTGTAACAGCAGCTACTTTTTCCAAGAGTTACGCTGTTTTTGTAAATAGTTTTCTTGTGTGTTTTTAATCTGGAATGAATAAAAAAAAAAAAAAAAAAGAGTTGTACCATGCGGGATTTGAACCCGTGGGGTTTGGGACGGAAGGCAAGCGCTTTATCCATTGACCTATCCAGGCATTACAGATACTCGGTATAAAACCACGCGGTATAAAAACATGTTATGATTTGTACGGGTGCCCTGACCATTGCGACATCCAGGGAAGATGCACGAACGAGGCATAATTGATTAGCTAGCTAACAATGAACAAAATATCTATGCTATTGCTATCTGATGCTATCTGCGATTCGCGAGTGAACGGCTCCACCGAGGCGAATTTATACGGCTGGAGCTGCAGGGGGTGGGGCTATACTTAAGAAGACCGCGTGACGAAACGCGGTCACATTTAAAACACGCCTAAAAAATCCTGAAACAGAAATATGTTTATACACAGTTTGCTCTATAACTCCAAAATTAATTGAGCTACAATTTTGAGACTTTTTACTCATTTACAAGATTACAATTATGACATTTATAATGTTTATTGAAGAAAATGTTGAAATTCACTTTACACGGTCTTTAAACATTTATTCTTTTTTTTTTTTTTTTTTTTACATTTTCATACTGAAAGTTATGAATACTTCTTTAATCTTCTGGCAAATGTGATGCTTGATCAGGATGGAATTCAGGTATTTGTACTAACTTCTTCACATGATAATGTTTTTGTACTTTATGTATTGGATAAGATATGGATATTTCTGTTGGACTCCTGGCAAGAACCAATGCAGACATGTTCCTGTTTTTAGTTTTCTACATTCACCTTATTGTCGAGGCAGCTTATCAGAGTTGTGGCCGCAAGGTTGTTGGTGCCTGTCGTGGTGGCAACCCTCGAACCCGGTTTCTACATTCGCCTTATATTCTAGCTGTTTTTGCTGCTTTTTTTGCATTCTTATTTTAATTTGTAAAAAAAAAGAAATAATAATAATAATGAAAAAATAATCTAAAAATAATCTACATGCCTCTTATGATTGTCTATTGTTGTTGTTGTTATCACTGTTGTCTTCATTTTTTGTTGAAATCAGGTGTCCTCGAGGCTCAATGGGATTAACCTGTCTAAATAAAGGTTGAATGAATAAAAACAGTTGGGGTTTTGAAGTGTTCATTCATAAACATTTCTAAGAAAAGTTTAGTAGTATTATTTTATGTTGGTGAAGCTTACATTTTTAAATGTTTCGCTACAGTATGCACCTTGTTTCTGTATTAGTTTTAATTTAGGCTTTTTGAGCACATTATCACATAACTTACCCCTTTTTGTATTTATTTTTCCACAGATCTTATACATGAATAATGATTTTTCCTTCTAAAACACGTCTGGCTGTGTGGAGAACATGGAGGACATTTATGACACGCTTACATTCATCTGCAGTTTGTGCATCTCCCAGTTCTGGTTCCTTTGATAAATCCAAAGAAGTCTCCTCTGTTTCTACTGAACCCCGCCCACACACACCTGTCATGCTTAAAGAGGTGCTGCATTACTTAGACATCCATCCAGCTCAGGTATGTTTACACCCTAGTTATTCTTGTAAGCCTTTTGGTTTCCATGACTTTATTTATGTTTACTTGTTCAAAAGTTTATTATTAGAAGTATTTATCATAATTCAATCAAACATGTATAGAGAAGGAGTACCACACCATTCAGAGGCAATATTCTTTCATTCAGAACAGTTCAGTGCAATTTAATTCTGCAGTCTCATTAGACAGCATTTGATTGATTTGAATAGACTGTGAATTGCTACCAATAATGGTCCATGTGAACCGTGTGTTGTAAACCAGCGACCATGCAAAAAAAAAAAAAAACTGATGGAGAAATAGGAGCAGTCTCGCATCTTTAATCTGTCCATAAGCCAAAACACCATTCCAAACTCCTGGAAAACAGCTTTTGTACTTACTGAAGGGAGGTGACTCCACTATATTGAACAACTATCAACCAGTCTCTAAACTTTGTACAGTATTTTCACCAAGGTTCTAGAAAAACTGATAAAGTCTCAAATCAAAGATTATCTGGACTCATTTAACATCTTCGCTCTCCATCAATCTAGTTTCAGGAAACAACAAAAAACACGACTGCTTCACTGAAGGTTCTTAATGATGACGTTGAAGCATTGGATGCTGAGAATTATGTGCTGCACTTTTCTTAGACCTGTCTAAAGCTTCACTGTGGATCATAACATCTTGTGTCATAAGCTCTCAGAAATTGGTTTCTCAGATCACACCATTGGTTGGTTTTCTAACTACGGTATCTTTCCGATCGGAGGCAATGTGTTCAACATAACGGTACTTCTTCCAGTTATTTAACAGTCAACAATGGTGTCAGAGTCAGAGAGTCTTTATTGTCATTTGCACCACATGTGGTACATGTGATGAAACGAGATTATGTACACAGGGTCCCAGTTACATCCAACAATAAAATGTAAAAGAAAAACATTAAAGATATGAACTAAGAAAAACATCAACTAAAAATACACTAAGCACTAATATAATTAAAAAAAAAACTACCGGTACTTCAAACAGCAGCACGAACAAGAGTCTGTATGAGCAGATGAACACAGCATAATGAAATTGATCATCAGCAACATGATGTGATATTTCACAGTGATTATACTGGTTAGATATTCAAGAGTCTAACAGCCTCAGGGTAGAAGCTGTTCCTCAGTCTAGTGGTTCTACACTTGATGCTCCTCAACCTCCTTCCTGAGGGGAGTGGGGCAAAAAGTGTGTGTGCTGGGTGAGTGTGGTCCTTCATGATGCAGGTGGCTCTCTTCCTGCATCTGGAGGTGTAGATGTCTGTGATGGTGGGGAGACTGACTCCAACATCTTCTGTGCAGCCTTCACCACTCTCTGCAGAGCTTTCCTTTCTGCAACTGTGCAGCCTCCATGCCACACATTGATGCTGGAGCACAGGATGCTCTCCACTGCACACCTGTAGAAGGAGGTGAGGACTGGGCTGCTCAGACCAGCTCGTCTCAGCCGTCTGAGGAAGTAGAGTCTCTGATGACCTTTCTGGATCAAGAGAAGTGAAGAGGTCCAAGAATTGAAGGCTTACACTTAAAGTAAATAAGTTAACATCTTTAGAAAACATTTTAAAAAGTGGCTCTTTTAGTATAAAAAAAGTGTAAACAGAGCAAGTAAACTTTTTTCTTTTCTTTTTTTGCTTAAAGAGGCACCAACCTGTAAAAAAAAATCAAGTTTTCAAGTAAAACACGTCAACATCTTCAGAAAACAATAAATAAAAATGTATCTTTTAAAAAACTGAAAACAGAACATTTAACACCTTTTCTGTTTTGATTATTCTTTATTTTAATGAGATAAATGCTCATGGGATTGTCAAGCCAGTAGTCTTGGTTGGAGTCAGAGCCGTTCTCATGTAGGAAGCTTAGCATCAACATCTGTAGACTCATCGTCGATGACTCTGAACAGCTGCATCCAGCTGTGCCAGCACATCGTCTGCTAATATTTATGATTTTCTACTTGCTGTTGAAGCTGACATCAGGATTTGTTAGATTTTTTCACACATCTCTTCTTTTTGTTTTCCATCAAAAGTCTCAGCAACAGCATAAGCGCTTCTTCAGGACTGTCCCATCACTAAATGTGTTTTTTGTTTTACGTTGCTCCAAAATCCATGGCATCTTGAGTGAACATTCGTTTGCACGTTGCTTACAAGTATTTGTGATGAGGACGGTGGATCTGTCATATGGGGCTTGCAGTTCTGTTAATTTACTGCTCTCTGCTCGACTTCAGCAGATCACGTTGCTCCAAAGAGATGAAGAGCGCTTCACGTTGCCACTTTTAATTAATGCGACCGTTTCAGAGCAAATGATGCAAACAGGTTTTGAACTGCCTGTTAGCATAGCGGACCGGTTGATTCGCCTGCAGAAAGCCTCCCAACTTCACTTACGTGAACGTCCCTGGTGCCTTCAGCGTCACCCATATCTAGAGAGGACCTCCTCACTCACTGGTAAATATATAAATGACAGGAGACATTAACTTGATTCATGCAGAACCTCCTTGCTACTCAGACACACGTCCACACACTCTGGACGTCAAACGGGAAGAGAGAGATGGCTCCGCCTTTATTTCTCTTTATAAAGGGCGTAGCCTTCCGCCACATAAACTAGTGCCCACAACAATAATAATACATAGTGTCACTCATCGAATATTCAGCACCCCCACTCGATGGTGACACTCACACTCTGTGAATGACTTTAAAGCTGAACTGACATCATCTTGTAACTATGCATCATAGTGCACTACATATATATGTTTTATCATTCAACTATGTTCGTTTTTGCAAACAAACTTATAAATATATTAAATTTTGATTTAAAATTGATTTTAAACTTTGCGCCGTGTTTATTAATGGGAAATCCGATTTCACGCGAACGCCGCGGTATAGCGGCGTCCATCCCCCCCGGAGGGGGGAGCGTGCGCCGTGGAGGGTATGTGACGTAACGAGACGTAGAGGGCTCCGCGGTTTTGCATTCACATACAGTATTAGGACGGACAATTTAAAAACCGACAAAATTATCAATCTAAGTGAATATTTGAGCTACATGTCTTCAGTTTGGGAAGCAGAAAGTTAGATGAACAAGAAACAGCAGGTTCTAATTTAGGTCTGCACCCGTATTTATTTGATTTTTACCTTATCAGGAAGCGAGGAGGCTCCGAGGGGGGGTGGCAGCTTTATTTATTCCATTCCCAGACAAAGTATTTCTTCTTTTGTGAAAGTGAAAAGGCTCACTTGTTCACTGATGATATTAGAACACCCAAAGGCGACACAACGTACCGGTAACAGCATTTGTCAAGTAAAAAAAAAAGAAAAAAAGGCGAGCTCCGAGGCAAGCTGCTGACAGACTCAGGCTGCTTCTACGTCTCGTTACGTCACACATGCTGCGTTCGCGTGAAATCGGATTTCCCATGAATGAACACGGCGCAAAGTTTAAAATCAATTTTAAATCAAAATTAAATATATTTATAAGTTTGTTTGCAAAAATGAACATAATTGAATGATAAAACATATATACGTAGTGCACTATGATGCATAGTTACAAGATGATGTCAGTTCAGCTTTAAAGTCCAAACATATAAGAACCAAATTTTTCTAACTTGGCTCTCGTAGCAGATTTTGTGAACACATCTGCGGCCATCTCGTCAGTAGGACAGTACACCAAAACAACTCGATCCTGTAACACACTTTCTCTGATAAAGTGATACTTAATGTCCACGTGTTTGCTCCTCTGGCGATTTACAGGATTCTTTGCAAGGCGTATCGTCCCTTGGTTATCCTCAAACACTTTAACAGCTTTCTCTGAACTGTTACTGTTATTCAAGTCTTTCAGAAGTTGTGACAGATAGAGTCCTTCCTGTACAGTAGCAGCCAATGCTACATACTCAGCTTCACACGTTGATAATGAAACTGTTTGCTGCTTCATTGTTCTCTACGAAACGATAGCTCCTTTTGCATTTAGGCTAAAACAGTAGCCTGTTGTGCTCTTTCTGTCCATCACATTGTTGGCCCAATCGGCATCTGAATATCCTATCAGCTCCAGTTTAGTGTTACACTTCTTATAACACATCTCATAGTCTTTTGTTCCTCGTAGGTACCTGTACACATGCTTCACGGTAATCAAATGTTTCTCTCTGGGATCAGACATGTTGTGACAGTTTTCTTACAATCCAGCTGATATCAGGCCTAGTACAGGTCATGATGTAGATGAGGCTGCCCAGCATTTCTCTGTATTTTCTTTGGTCAGTGTGTTCCCCTCTGGAACTAAATCACATTTGATTTCACTCGGGGTGGCTCTGGGTTTACACTCAGCCATGCCAAACCCTTCCAAAATTTTCTCAATATATCTGGACTGGTTCTTTTTTATTGAACCTTCACTTTGTGTGAAATCAATCCCAATAAACTGTGTAAGGTGACCAAGATCTTTCATTTTAAACTTACTCATCAGTTTCTCTTTGACCTCTCTCATGCCGGTCTCATTGCTTGCAGCCACAACTATATCATCGACCCACACTAACAGAATCACGTTTTCTTCTTCAGAAAACCTCGTGTAGATACAATGATCAGCTTGACTCTGTTCAAATCCATTCAACATCAGGAACTCTTGAAGCATCTTGTTCCAGTTCCTCCCAGATTGTTTAAGTCCGTAAATAGACTTGTTTAGCTTACACACAAGTTGTTCACCCCTTTTTGATTTTACCTGAAAACCTTCTGGTTGATCTATGTAGATCTCATGGTCAATGGGTGCATGCAAATATGCGGCCTTAACGTCCATCTGGTTCAGTGTCAAGTCATGTTGTGCAGCTAATTGCATCAACACACGTAGTGATGTCAGGTTTGCAGCTGGAGAGAATGTCTCTGAATAGTCAAGTCCTTCTACCTGGCTATATCCCTTCACGACATACCTCGCTTTATGTGTCTCATTGTTTTTGTCATCTCCTTTAAGAGCGTACACCCACCTTCCCCCCACTGTCTGTCTACCCTCTGGTAATGGTATAAGTGTAAAGGTGTTCTCTTTAAATGACAACATTTCTTCTCTCATTGCCTTTGTCCACATATAATAATAATAATAATGAATTCAGAGGAGGAGACCCAGAGGAAGACCCAGGACGCGCTGGAGGGACTATGTTTCTCGGCTGGCCTGGGAACGCCTTGGGATTCCCCCGGAGGAGCTGCGCCAAGTGGCTGGGGAGAGAAAAGTCTGGGCCTCCCTACTTAGGCTGCTACCCCCGCAACCCGACCCCGGATAAGCTGAAGAAGATGGATGGATGGATGGATGAATTCAATTTATAATGTACTTTTCATTAATAAAAATCCCAAAGTGCTACAAAGTGCAACAAAAGCAAAAATCAAATAAAACAAGTGATAAAATCAAGTAAAATCAATAATAATATTTCACACCTCCCTTTTCTGTCTAAAGTGCTGGAAAAAGCTGTTGCTACTCAGCTGCGGGCACACCTACAGCAACACTCCCTGTATGAGAAGTTCCAGTCTGGATTCAGGGCAGCTCACAGTACTGAGACTGCATTGCTGAGAGTTACCAATGATGTCCTCATGGTTGCTGACACTGGTTCTCCCTCCATCCTTGTCCTCCTTGACCTCACTGCAGCTTTCGACACTGTGGACCATAGTATCCTCCTCCACCGTCTTCATGTGGAGGTCGGTCTCTGTGACACTGTCCTGGACTGGTTCAAATCTTTCCTCTCTGATAGGCTGGAATGTGTTAGTCTTGGCAATGCCACGTCCCAGACAGTCTGTGTCTCCTGTGGTGTCCCTCAGGGGTCAGTTCTGGGGCCCCTGCTGTTTTCCCTTTACATGCTGCCTTTAGGTCAAATTATTAATCAGTTCAACATTTCTTTTCACTGTTATGCCGACGATACACAGCTTTACATCAGGACTGGAGCATCCTCATCTTCCCCATTGTCATCTCCATCTTCACTCACTGCCCTCTCTGCCTGCCTGGAGGAAATAAGGGCATGGATGAATCAGAACTTTCTTCAATTAAACTGCTCCAAGACTGAGGCCATACTGATTGGCACCCCTCACCAGGTACAAACATCTACTATAACAACAATTTCCTTTTCTGGACAAGACATCCCCCTCTCCACCTCTGTTACAAATCTTGGAATAAAAATGGACTCTCATCTTACATTTGAAAATCACATTAAGCTTCTGTTTAAAACTTGCTTCTTCCATCTTCGAAACATCTCCAGACTTCGCCCATCCCTAACTTTTTCCGATGCTGAGAAGCTCGTCCATGCTTTTGTCTCCTCCAGGCTCGACTACTGCAACTCCCTGTTTATTGGAATCCCTGGTAAATACCTTCAGAAGCTTCAATATATTCAAAACAGTGCAGCAAGGATTTTGTTGAGAGTTCGTAAATTTGAACATATTACACCCATTCTCCATAACCTTCATTGGCTTCCTGTCGCCTACAGAATTCAGTACAAAACTGCTCTCATTACACATCAATGCTTACACGGAACTTCACCAGATTATCTAAAGGACATTCTTGCACCATACTCATCCACCCGGTCTCTACGGTCACAGAACAGTCATCTACTTCACATTCCGAGAACCAAATTAAGGACCATGGGAGACCGGGCTTTCAGTGTGGCTGCCCCCCGCCTGTGGAACTCTCTTCCTGACTGCCTAAGAGCTCCACAGTCACTGGTTGACTTTAAGAGCGGCTTGAAGACCTTTCTTTTTAACCAAGCATACTCTGCCTCCTCATGATTCTATCTTTGATCTTAGTTGATACTGTTATTGATTTTACTTGTTTTATTACTTGTTTTATTGACATTTAATTCTGTTGCACTTTGTAGCACTTTGAGATTTTCATTAATGAAAAGTGCGTTATAAATTGAATTTATTATTATTATTATTATTATTATTATTATTATTATTATTATTATTATTATTATATCAACTAAGATCAAAGACAAAATCATGTGGAGGCAGAATAGGCCTGCTTAAAAAATAAATAAATAAAACAAGTGATAAAATCAAGTAAAATCAATAATAATATCAACCAAGATCAAAGATAAAATCATGTGGAGGCAGAATAGGCTTGCTTAAAAAGAAAAGTCTTTAAGCCGTTTTTGAAGTCAACCAGTGACTGTGGAGCTCTCAGGTAGTCAGGGAGGGAGTTCCATAGGCGGGGGGCAGCCACACAGAATGCCCGGTCTCCCATGGTCCTTAATTTGGTTCGTGGAATGTGAAGTAGATTACTGTTCTGTGATCGTAGAGACCGGGTGGATGAATATGGTGCAAGAATGTCCTTTAGATAGTCAGGTGAAGTTCCGTGTAAGCATTGGTGTGTAATGAGAGCAGTTTTGTACTGAATTCTGTAGGTGACAGGAAGCCAATGGAGGTTATGGAGAATGGGTGTAATATGTTCAAATTTACGAGCTCTCAATAAAATCCTTGCTGCACTGTTTTGAATATATTGAAGCTTCTGAAGGTTTTTGCCAGGGATTCCAATAAACAGGGAGTTGCAGTAGTCGAGCCTGGAGGAGACAAAGGCATGGACGAGTTTCTCAGCATCAGAAAAAGTCAGAGATGGGCGAAGTCTGGAGATGTTTCGAAGATGGAAGAAGCAGGTTTTAAACAGATGCTTAATGTGATTTTCAAATGTAAGATGAGAGTCCATTTTTATTCCAAGATTTGTAACAGAGGTGGAGAGGGGGATGTCTTGTCCAGAGAAGGAGATTGTTGTTAAAGTTGATGTTTGTATCTGGTGAGGGGTGCCAATCAGTATGGCCTCAGTCTTGGAGCAGTTTAATTGAAGAAAGTTCTGATTCATCCATGCCCTTATTTCCTCCAGGCAGGCAGAGAGGGCAGTGAGTGAAGATGGAGATGGGGATGATGAGGATGCTCCAGTCTTGATGTAAAGCTGTGTTTCGTCGGCATAGCAGTGAAAAGAAATGTTGAACTGATTAATAATTTGACCTAAAGGCAGCATGTAAAGGGAAAACAGCAGGGGCCCCAGAACCAGGCCCGGCTGCAGAAACAATTCAAAGGGGGGGCATTCTATTTTTTCAAGGGGGCATATTTTTTTTCAACATTTTATTTGCTTCAAGTTGAACAGCGGCTCTGTGACCACTCCTAATACAGTGCTGTGAAGAAACAATCTCAATAAAATCACAAAATCTAAACCAAAAAAGGGAAAAAAAGAACAAGACAACCCAACCTGTAGTGCTGTGTTCGTTCAATTAAAAGTCAAACATAAACATACAGTGATAAATATAAGCACTAGTGTCAGGCTGAACACTGTGACTGAAGTGAACATTCATGCTAGCTGAGCTGACGATAAAACAATTCCATCACATAACACAGCTGAGTGTAGGTTGCATTAGAACAGTCATCAAGTGATCTGGGCAACTTCACACTCTGCAAAACCTGTTGCAGCACTAACTCTCAGCATCACACCACCAGTGGTGGGATAGTACAAATACTTTGTTACTGTACTTAAGTACATTTTTCATGTATCTGTACTTTACTTAAGTACTGTAGAATTAAATGTGGGTACTTTTTACTTTTACTGCACTACATTTTACATGAAGTATCTGTACTTTCTACTACACCACATTTCTATAATGTGTTGAGTTACAAGTTACATTCATGTTGCAGCTTTTTGATTTGTCATTAGTTTGAAAGTAACTGATGTCGAGAGAGTTGGTCCATTGAATCATTGCAAAGTGGACAGGTAACATTAGACCTGCCTTCAAGAAGAACTGGACCAATGATGTATGTTCTAGTATAAACGTCATTGAGCTGGGAGCACCCACAGCACCACTAACACACTCAAAATGGATTCCACTGTGGAGAGTCAGCCAGAAGATACACAACACCCATGGCCTTATTGAAAGATTATTGAAAGACTGTTGAAAGACTGTTCAGTAGAGCAGGACAGATTCTCTCTCCCAAAAGAGCCAGACTGGACTCAAAAAACTTTGAAAACAAACTTCTTCTGAAATTGAACAACAAATTCTTGCCGCAATATTAAAATGTGTCAGTTCATGTGATATTAGGAGACAAGAGATGTCTCGACACTCAGATCTACGTTTCAAAAATGGTGTCAGGAAGTTAAAATATTGTTCACTATTGATCCATTACAAGGTTGACTAGACAGTATTCTAACAAGAGTTGAAATGATCAGATGTTCCTTTGTTAGGTCTAATGCTCCTTTTTTTCAGGCAGACAACTTTTACTCAAATGTGTTTACTGCAGTTAAAATGACACATTGGTTTTACTTTGTGTTAAATAAAAACTTTCAAAGGTATATTCATTCCTTATTATTCTTATTTTGCTTAATGACATTTAACTCTGCATGTCATCCCTGAAATTCTGACACACAGAATCACAAGTCCAAGTGTGAACTGTGTCACAGAGTAAACACAATAAAAACATGTATTATCTGCAGTATTGTTCATTAAAATGGCTCAACACTATTAATGTATTACAGAACATACATACAGTAGGCACATTTGATATTGTAGGCCATTGCACTAGTTAATACTTTCAAAGTCAAAGTCAAAGTCAACTTTATTGTCAGATCTGCAATATGTACTGTACAGGACATACACAGGACCGAAATTGCGTTTCTCTCAGTCCCTCGGTGCAACAGTAAACATCTAAACATTGAAACACTGAAACATATAATAATAGACATAAGCATAAAATAGTAAAACTAACACTGTCCTGAGTTTTTGCATAGTGGTATAAGAGTATGAAAATTTACACCAACTCTAAAACTAAAACTAAAACATTAAACATTTAATGAACATAATACTGTCCTGAGTTTTTGCATACTAGTATAAAAAAAGAGTATAAAAAGTATAACTAAAATAAACTAAAGGTTTCTAGCATTGACATTTGCAAAGTGGCAAAGCAGCGTATGAGTTAATGTACACAGTATATGTATGAGGTAGTAGTTGATGTTGTTATAGAGGCAAAAAGTGGCATATGCAGTAAGGCACATTGGGCATCCCTAAATAAGACCGTTCAGAGCACACTGTATATGTATCAGCAGTGGTGTAGATATTAGAGTAGTGTAAATGTAAACAGTAGTAATTAAATGTAAGCAGTAGTAATAAAAGTAAACAGTATTAATAAATGTAAACAGAGAATGTAAACAGTATTATGACTATAGGCAGTGATGTAATACAAACATTAGTGCAAGTATGAGAAGTAGTGCAAACTGTATGAGCACATGACCGAGAGTTTAGTGAATAACCCGTTTGATGACACAGAGTCCAGTGTTAAAATCTTTGTGTTGAGTGGTAATGTGTGAGAAAGTTTTAGTGTTAAGGCAGTTCAAATGGGAGGGGGGCAGAGCAGGCAGAGTGTTTAGCATCCTGACTGCCTGATGAACAGAGCTGTCTCTCAGTCTGCTGGTTCGAGCCTGGAGACTCCTCAGTCTCCTCCCTGATGGCAGCAGTCTAAAGCGGCTGTGTAGTGGGTGTGTGGGATCACCTGCCATGCAGTGGGCTTTCCGAGTGAGGCGTTTGCTGTGTAAGTCCTGCAGTGAGGGCAAGGAGGTGCCCACGATCTTCTCAGCTGCTTTCACGATGCGCTGGAGGCTCTTGCGGCAGGATGCAGTACATGCACCAAACCACACAGTGATGCAGCTGGTCAGGACACTTTCTATGGCACCTCTGTAGAAGGTGCTCATGATGGGGGTTGAAGCTCCAGCCCTTTTCAGCTTGCGGAGAAAGTAGAGACGCTGGTGAGCCTTCTTTGCCAGTGCTGCAGTGTTCCTGCTCCAGGACAGGTCCTTTGAGACGTGCACTCCCAGGAACTTGGTGCTGTCTACTCTCTCCACTGCGGTGCTGTTGATGGTCAGAGGGGCATGTTGGGCATCCCTCTTCCTGAAGTCCACAACAATCTCCTTTGTCTTCTCCACGTTGAGAGTGAGATTGTTGTGTCCGCACCACAAGGCCAGGCGGCTCACCTCGTTCCTGTAGTCCGTCTCATCGTTGTTGCTGATGAGACCCACCACTGTTGTGTCGTCCGCAAACTTGATGAAGTGGTTGGAGCTGTACGATGGTGTGCAGTCGTGTGTTAGCAGGGTGAATAGAAGGGGGCTCAGCACACATCCTTGTGGGGCCCCTGTGTTCAATGTGATGGTGCTAGATGTGTTACTCCCGACCCGCACTGTCTGTGGTCTCCCGGTCAGCAAGTGATTTTACTTTAATACTTTAAGTATTTTTAAAAGCAAGTACTTATTTACTTTTACTTAAGTAAAAACATTAATATGGTACTTCTACTTTTACTAGAGTACATTTTGTCTGTTTATTTGTAATTTTACTTAAGTACAGTCAGTGTTAGAGTACTTTCTCAACCATAGCACACCACAATTATGCAAGATTAATGTTATGCAGACAGGATATCAAATAAACAAAATACTGTACATTTATTATCTGCACAGCCATAAGTTTATATTGGACTACTCATTTCACAGAAAGCACAGTGGTTCTTACCTTTAGAAGTTCTTTCTGGTCTTTTTATTTGCAACGCTTCCAAGCTAACGTTGCAGCTCAAAATCTTCCTAATCATTTCTAGCTTTAAAAAAAAGTCAGCTGACTTCAGTGCTTATGTTTCCAACTGAAATGGATGGTGCCGCTTCCTGTCTGCTCTCATTTATTCCATATGTTGTCCTCTTGTTTTGTTGGAAAAAAGTTAGAATATCCATGTTACACGGACAATGGTGAGCGTGTGTTTCTGTTTGAAACAACTAGTTTGCACCCGCCCCCCTCGAACTGTAGTTGGCTAGAATGTTGCCTTGGCTTCATTGATTGGTTGAATTGTATGACGGACAAACAAATATAGGAAAAATAGAAAGATGTACACTCGGAGATTAAAAACAAACAAACAAAAAACTTCCCGTCGTCAAGTCTGTCAAGGGGGACAGAGCTGACTCTGCGGGGGGGCAATGTACCTCAATGCCCGCCCATGCCGCCGGGCCTGCCCAGAACTGACCCCTGAGGGACACCACAGGAGACACCGACTGTCTGGGACGTGGCATTGCCAAGACTAACACATTGGAGCCTATTGGAGAGGATAGATTTGAACCAGTCCAGGACAGTGTCACAGAGACCGACCTCCACATGAAGACGGTGGAGGAGGATACTATGGTCCACAGTGTCGAAGGCTGCAGTGAGGTCAAGGAGGACAAGGATCGAGAGAGAACCAGTGTCAGCAGCCATGAGGACATCACTGGTAACTCTCAGTAGTGCAGTCTCAGTACTGTGAGCTACTCTGAATCCAGACTGGAACTTCTCATACAGAGAGTGTTGCTGCAGGTGGTCCTACAGCTGAGCAGCAACTGCTTTTTCCAGCACTTTAGACAGAAATGGGAGGTGGGAAATTGGGTGGTAATTAGAAAAAATGTCGGGATCCAAATTAGATTTTTTTCAGAAGAGCCCTAATGATGGCAGTTTTTAGAGGCAGTGGAACATGACCAGATTGTAGAGACTTATTTATTATCTGTGTGATTAATGGGCTATTGCAGAGTGATTGGATTTTATGAGAGACGAGGGGAAGGGATCCAGGGCGCAGGATGAAGGCTTCATTTTCTTGATGATGGACTCCACCTCACTCTGAACAACTTCATCAAAGCTGCTCAGGGACCCAGAATGCAGACGGGTAGATGGTAAACGAAGATCAGGGAGGTTGTGGAGCTGAGATCTGATAGTGTCAACTTTGTTTTTAAATGATGAAAGGAACAGGTTGCATTTTTGAACAGATTCCTCAGGAGTTTGTTTAATGGGATTAAGCAGATGAGTTATTGTGGAGAAGAGCTGTTTAGAGTTACCAGGGCAGGTGTTGATGATGTTGGAATAATATTTGGAGCGTGCTTCTTTAAGAGAATAGGCGTATGCTTTCTGATGTTCTTTGTATGCCTGCTTATGTACAGAGAGACCAGATGATTTTACACGTCTCTCAATAGCAAGGCCAGTTGCCTTCATCCTGCGCAGCTCTCAGTGTACCAGGGGGCTGAACAAGAGAAAGACACCAGTCTTGTCTTCAAGGGAGCATGTAGGTCCAGAAGCTCTTGGAGAGATTTATTGTAGTAATCCACAGAGTCATTTGCAGATGAATGATTGACAGCGGTCAGGGTGTGAAGATCAGCGGACAGAACATCAGGGGAAATGTTTTTAAAGTCACGGAACTGGATAGGTTGTTTTGGGTTTGAAGCAGGCGAAGTTGAAGGCACTTCCAGGGAGATGACACTGTGGTCCGAGACACCCAGGTCATATACAGATAAGTTATTGATGAGTACAGTGTCTGTAATCACCAAATCCAGAGTATGCCCCCTGTTGTGCGTAGGGGCGTCCACATGTTGGGTGAGATTGAGAGAGTCCAAAAGAGACTTAAAATCTGTTGCCAGAGGGGAAGAGGAATTGTCCATGTGGAAATTTAAATTGCCAAGAAAAATAGTTTTCACAGGGGAGGTGCAGAAAAAAGTGAGGAGGTCATGCATCTCTGAGTTAAATGAAACATGCGGTTTGGGAGGTCTATAAATCAATATAACGTTCATCAGGAGTGGGGCTTTGAGGTTGAAGGCCAGATTTTCAAAAGAGGAAAAGTCCTGAGAAGCCTGATGTGACAATTTTAAATTATTGCGGTAGATTACAGCCAGACCACCACCACGGCCAGTGCAGCGGGCTCTCTGCAGATAACTGTATCCAGAGGGACAAGCTTCATTTAGAGAACTGTACATATCTGCTTGATGCCAAGTTTCTGTAAGACATATCAGGTCCAAGTTCTTCTCCAGAAAGTGATCATGAATTAGACATGATTTGTTGGATAGTGACTGCACATTGAAAAGTTCTAATTTAATACCAGTTGGTGTAAAAGCCGTTTGAACCGGTTTAAGCAGACTGAAGTCCACTCCACATTTTCCTTGCCACTTTGTGCGCTGTGGACTACAAGGGACTATCACATATCACAAGGGACTATCACATATCTTTGAGATTTTTATTAATGAAAAGTGCATTATAAATTGAATTCATTATTATTATTATTATTATTATTATTATTATTATATCACATTTTGGTGATGCTAAAGCTTCTCTGTAAGTCTGTGGTAGGCCAACTGTGGCTCTGTAACAATAGTCAATTGTTAACTCACTACTCTGCACTGCACATTCATAGTCCTCCATGTATTTAGGTTTCCTTCTGACTCTACCTGAAGTACGTGGAGTCTGGGTGTCAGTAGTAGGACCTGTGTCCATCTCTGAGTCTCTCTCAGTGGTAGGACCTGTGTCCATCTCTGAGTCTGTCTCAGTGTCAGTGCTAATAATAATAATAATAATAATAATGAATTCAATTTATAACGCACTTTTCATTAGTGAAAATCTCAAAGTGCTACACACATTGCATGCTACACACATTCATACACCGGTAGCGGTAGACTACCATGCAAGGTGCTTTCCAGTCCTACCGGGAGCAACTCGGGGTTAAGTGTCTTGCCCAAGGTGTCAAGGTACCGATATCAACCCAAATGAACGGACTGAAAGGAAACAGAACTCAGGGGTAAAAAACAAACAATGATTTATTAACAGTGGCAATGTTATCCATAGGGGTGGGGAGCACGGGTGGAGCGTGGAGGTGGAAGATCTCACTGGAGGTATATTGAAGAGGTCCTGAGTTGGAGTCTTAACTTTGATGTTCAGCACAGAAGGTCCACAGAGCAGCCAGGGGTCCAGAACGTTAGGCACAGATGGACCAGGGTCTGTAGTGTCACGAGGAAAAATCACAGGGGTAAGCATAGAAACTACAAGGATTAACACCAAGAGGTTGGAAGCACTAGTACCATAAAGTAGGTATGCTTCAGCACTGAATGAAGCCAGCCAGCAGTCTTAAGTAGTCCTGGTGGTGATTAATGGAGATGGCCGACAGCTGTGACTCCTTAACTCAACCTCAGGAAATCTGTGCAAGGAAGCAAAACAGGAAACCCCACAGTACCCCCCCTCCCCCTCAAGAATCGCCCCTTGGCGACCTAAGGCGCTTCTCAGGATGGGACCTGAAGAAAGAGGAGATGAGGCTGGGATCCAGAATGAAAGACAGAGGAATCCAAGACCTCTCCTCGGGACCATAGCCCTCCCAGTCAACCAAATACTGGAAACCCCGTCCCCGACGCCGAACATCCAGGATACACCGGACAGTGAAGGCAGGGTGATTGTCAATAAGACGGGGGGAGGAGGGAGGACAGCAGGAGGACACAAAGGACTCATAGAGACTGGCTTCACCTGAGAAACGTGGAAGGTGGGATGGATGCGCATGGAGGCAGGCAATTTCAGACGGACATCAGACGGGTTAATAATCCTGACCACAGGAAAAGGACCAATAAAACGAGGGGCGAGTTTTCTAGGAGTGCCCTTGAGTCTAATGTCCCTGGTAGAGAGCCAGACCCTCTGACCCACGTGGTAAGCAAGAGCTACAGAACGATGGCGGTCCGCGTGTCTCTTGTTCTGGTCAGCAGTTCATAGCAGGGTAGCCTTAGCCTGACGCCAAACCCTACGGCAACGGCGGAAATGGTGCTGAACAGAAGGGACAGAGATCTCGGACTCCTGACTAGGAAAAAGCGGGGGAGCGTAACCCAGAGAGGCTTCGAAGGGAGACATTCCATTCCCATGGCGGAGGATGTGTGAGTATTGTGAGCATACTCTACCCACACCAGATGTTTGCTCCAAGAAGATGGGTTGTCCTCAACGACACAACGTAGGGCAGCCTCCAACTCCTGGTTACAACGCTCCGTTTGTCCATTAGATTGGGGATGATAACCAGATGTCAGACTAGAAGAGGCCCCCAGGGTGTTGCAGAAAGCCTGCCAGACCTGAGAAGTGAATTGAGGCCCTCGGTCCGAAACCAGATCAGTAGGAATACCATGAATCCGAAAGACGTGCTGGGTCAAGAGGTGAGCAGTCTCCAAGGCAGAGGGAAGCTTGACAAGGGGTACAAAATGAGCTGTCTTGGAGAACCTGTCAACAACTGTTAAAATGACAGTGTTCCCTTCAGAGGGGGGCAGTCCAGTAATGAAATCCAGTGCTACATGGGACCATGGACGACTGGGTGTGAGCAAAGGCTGTAACAATCCTGCTGGAGGTTGGTTCCCACTCTTGTTGCGAGCACAGGTAGGGCAAGCAGCCACAAATTCCTTAACGTCCTGGTTCAGTGTGGGCCACCAGAAGTGTCTCTTAACAAAGGAAAGCATGCGGTTAGTGCCTGGGTGACATGACAGCTTGTTCAAATGAATCCAGTCTAGCACCTTGGATCTGATAGCGGAGGGAACAAACCTTCTATCAGGAGGACCGGTACCTGGGTTGGGTTCAGATCCTTGCGCCTCCTGTATGTCTCTTTCAATGGACCAGGTAAGCGCGCCAACCACAACGGAGGGGGGTAGTATGTTGTCATCAGTCTTGTGCTGGTCGGAAATGGAAAACTGTCTAGACAGGGCATCGGGCTTGATGCTATTGGATCCAGGTCTGTAGGTCAAAAAGAAGTTAAACCTTGCAAAAAACAAAGACCAACGAGCCTGTCTAGGACTCAGCCTCTTGGCGTTCTGGATGTAAGTAAGGTTCTTATGATCTGTCCAGATCAGAAAAGGTGTCTTGGTACCCTCCAACCAGTGCCTCCATTCTTCTAGTGCCAATCTTACAGCCAGTAACTCTTTGTTCCCCACATCATAGTTCTGTTCCGAAGGGCTAAGATGTCGAGAGAAGAATGCACATGGGTGGACCTTGTTATCCTCCTGAGAACGCTGTGAAAGAACTGCTCCCACACCCGTGTCCGAAGCGTCGACTTCCAGGATGAATTGTCTCTCCGGATCAGGGTGACAAAGGATGGGGGCGGTGGAGAAAAGATGCTTAAGTTCCTTAAAAGCCGTCTCAGCCTCAGGAGTCCAGGAGAAGGTTCTTAACGTGGAGGTGAGTTGAGTAAGAGGAGCAGCAATGCAACTATAATTCTTAATGAACCTCCTATAAAAATTTGCAAAGCCTAAGAACCGTTGCAACTGTTTACGGTCCGCAGGAGTGGGCCATTCTTCCACAGCCCTGGTCTTTTCAGGGTCAGTGCGAAAACTACCACCCTCAAAAATAAATCCCAGGAATGACACAGTGGTGACATGAAAATCGCACTTCTCTGCCTTTACATAGAGCTGGTTCTCAAGGAGTCTCTGTAGCACCGCACGTACGTGAGTCTCGTGTTGGCTTAAGTCGTGGGAGTAGATGAGTATATCGTCTAAATAAACGAAAACAAACTCATTAAGGAAGTCTCTAAGGACGTCGTTAATGAGTGCTTGAAATACCGTAGGAGCATTGGTAAGGCCGAAAGGCATTAGTAAATATTCAAAGTGTCCGAGTGGAGTCCTGAAGGCTGTCTTCCACTCATCCCCCTCACAAACCCTCACCAGATGATAAGCATTGCGAAAATCTAATTTTGTAAATATGGCAGCTGAATGTAACTGGTCATGAACGGAATCAATGAGAGACAACGGATACTTGTTTTTGATGGTGATCTGGTTTAACCCACGATAGTCAATACATGGACGCAAGATTTTATCTTTCTTAGACACAAAAAAGAAACCCGTCCCCACAGGTGAGGTGGACGGTCGAATGATACCAGATGCCAGAGACTTCCCGATATAATCCGTCATAGTCTCTCTCTCGGGCCCTGATATATTGTATAATCTATTGGTAGGCAGAGGAGCTCCAGGAAGGAGATTATTAGATAAGATAAGATAAGAGATAAGAGAGATAAGAGATTTTTAAATAACATTGCACCAGTAAACCAATACAACGTGATAATGTAAACACAGTCATCCAGAGAGAATGAGAATGTTAAGCTGCTGCAATTCAAAACACATGCATGTTCGTCAGCGCGGCCATCTCTCATCCATCCTGGATGAAGAGCAAAACAGATATGGAAAAAGGAAAAACACAGTAGGTATCATTTGTGATATTCAAAAAAAGAATTTATCAAAGATTGCCTGAGGACACTCCATGATAAAGTCCCAAAAACTCTATCAGCATAAGCACAATCACACGAGACATTGTTGCAGTTTTGACGACATGCAAGGAGATATGGAGTCTGTGAGTAACTTCAGAGAACACAGTTCAGCAGTTATTCAGCTGGGCGTTATCCGAGGCACGCACAGAGATCTCTGGGGGAGGGATGGGGGGGTCAGCAGGGCACTTCAGCTCTCCGCTCCAGGAGAATAATTTCCAAACAGGCCTCTTTTCAAGGACGTGTGCAGAAACCAGATTAGATAGTCTTTTTGTTTATTCCAATCCAGACCACAGTGTACTTTCTCACTGCAGCCTTCCAAGTCCAGACGCTGTTTCAGGGCCAAAATTCCAAATCATATGAGGTTCCGGTCTATGAACCCCCATCCATGCCCTGTTGGGGCCCGGGCGGCTGTAAACGAGTTCCAAAGCGCCCCGCAGGTCCGCGGTAGTCCACCGACGCACCCAACGTGCGATTGAGCTCATACAACAGCTGGGATGAGTTGCTCACGGCCCGGATCAGAGAATCATGCTGATCAGGGAGTTTCGCCAGCGCGCTGATAGCCGCCGAAGCTCTCCTCAGCTTCAGGTAGCAGACAGCTCCGCCGATGCCAAAAAACAGAGCAGCTGCTACTAATAGTCCAATAATCCACAAATCTTCCACGTCTTCGACAGTCAAGACGGTTAGACACATAGGCTGCCACTGTCCCCACGAATCCATCATGTATCCAGCCGCGTGTGTGTCAGAGGGGCAGACAGCTTCTCCTGGCACGGTCCGCTTCGTGGAAAAAATCTTATCTATTGAAGAAACAGCCCAATTTACTAATTCCATCGCAAATTGGTTCGAGTGAGCGCTGAAGTGTCAGACGAGACAAAAAGCAAGCAGGGAGGAGGAAAAACTTAGGGAAGGAAGGAGCAAAAAGATATGCGACTTGCCTTGTCGAGAGCCGGAAGTATTTTTAGCACAATCATATGGGCGATGTGGAGGCAGGGACAAAGCCTTCTCTTTATTGAAAATAGCACTTAAATCGTGATACACAGGAGGTATCTTGCTTAGGTCAACAGCTTGTAACTGGGGATCTCTTGCAGAGGTCTTCGGTACAGCAGAGCGAAGACGGTTCTTGAGACAGTACGAGCTCCACTTGTCTATCCTCCTCTCCGACCAGTTCAGTGATGGATTATGCCTCTCCATCCAAGGAAAACCTAATATTAATTGAGTGGTGGGAGAGTCAAAAACGAAGAATTCACCTCGCTCATGGTGATTTCCGGAGATGATGAGGTGGAGTTCCTGGACCCTCAGGTGAACCTTGGCGAAAACCTGTCCAGTGAGGCTGGCAACTGTCAGGGTCTCGAAGGGTTTGGGTAGGAATGGAGAGTTGTTCTACTAAGTCACTGCTGATGAGGTTTTGTTCCGCTCCAGAGTCCACAAGGGCTGTAACAGGTAACTTCATGTTATTATTCACAATAATAGAAGGCAAAGTCAATCGTGAGACAGGAGAACAAGAAGATCTACCCATCAATATCTCCTGTTTTATTGATGGGAGGGGTAGTTTCCCCACAGAGGGCATTGAGCTATGTAATGACCACTCTTACCACAATAAAGACAACTCCTAGTTCTCATACGGCGCTATCTCTCCTCTGGTGACAGCCTTGTGCGGCCTATTTGCATAGGCTCCGGTTCCTCCTCGAAGTTAGGCACGACTTTACTCTTAAAAACTGGGTTCGACCGGAAACCGGAAGTGGATGGGCGCTGGGACTTGTAGTCCCTCTCCTTGCCCCTTTCATTGAAGCGATTATCGACTCTAATCGCCAAGGCTATCAGTTCATTAAGAGAGTTGGGTTCGTCTCTCAGAGCGAGTTGATCCTTGACTCTGTCCGACAGGGAATTTAAGAAAGTACCTCTGATAGCGAGGTCGTCCCAGCCCGTCTTCGCTGCCATGATACGGAAGCGTAGTGCATGCTCCGATGCCGGCTTCCTTCCTTGACGGAGGTTCAACAGATGTTTGACGGCGTCCTCCTGCTGCAAAGGGTGGTCAAAGATCATCGAGAAGTCCTTGAGGAAATCAGGAAAGGTTAGTAGATCAAGAGTATGTGAGGATAAGTGCGCTGTAGCCCAGCTAAGAGCGTCGCCCTTTAACTGACTGATCACAAAAGTGATCTTAGCAGCGTCCATGGGATACGTACGAGGGGCTCTAGTAAAAGCCAGACGACATTGAAGAATGAATCCTGCATAGTGATCAGGGTCACCACAAAAAAACTCGGAAGGCCTGAAAACAGGTTCGATTGAAGGTATAGTTAATCCAGCAGCCGCAGTAGCCTTCACGGGAGAGGGACCAGGTTGAGTGGCCCATGGGGCAGAAAGAAGTTGTGAGAGTTTTTGATTAGCATCAAACATCATACCTCCAAGTTCTCTGAGGTTGGATTGGTTAGTTTGTTGTTGGGAAGCCATCTGTTATAGTCTGGATTCCAATAAGTCCAGTCATGACATCTGGGGGTCCATAGCCCTTTGAGAAGGTTCTTCCCCAGTCGCGTTCTGGGTCTGTTTGTTTGGCTGAAGCATTTCTGTCAAGGTACCGATATCAACCCAAATGAACGGACTGAAAGGAAACATAACTCAGGGGTAAAAAACAAACGATGATTTATTAACAGTGGCAATGTTATCCATAGGGATGGGGAGCACGGGTGGAGCGTGGAGGTGGAAGATCTCACTGGAGGTATATTGAAGAGGTCCTGAGTTGGAGTCTTAACTTTGATGTTCAGCACAGAAGGTCCACAGAGCAGCCAGGGGTCCAGAACGTTAGGCACAGATAGACCAGGGTCTGTAGTGTCACGAGGAAAAATCACAGGGGTAAGCATAGAAACTACAAGGATTAACACCAAGAGGCTGGAAGCACTAGTACCATAAAGTAGGTATGCTTCAGCACTGAATGAAGCCAGCCAGCAGTCTTAAGTAGTCCTGGTGGTGATTAGTGGAGATGGCCGACAGCTGTGACTCCTTAACTCAACCTCAGGAAATCTGTGCAAGGAAGCAAAACAGGAAACCTCACACAAGGACACAACGACACATGGTGTGGGGAACCGGGATTCGAACCGCCAACCTTCCGATCAGGGGACGACTCCCATTACCACTACGTCACGGCCGCCCCAGTGGTAGGACCTAGGGCTGGGCGATATGGAAAAAATCATATATCACGATATGGACTTTTTTATATCACGATAACGATATATATCACGATATACACAATTTAGTATGTTTTCAGTTATTTTTTGAAAAATTTCACAAAAAATTATCATTGCTTACTTTTTCCAACTTTATTTCCAAATGACATTAAATGAAACTTTCACAAATGAGAATTACTGTTTTAGTGCAGCAATCAAATGACAACAGAGGTAGAGGTACAAAAACAGTAACCTTCATAATTTTTTCAAAATTATACAGGTATTTAAATTGAATTATTAAAATAAACTCAATTTTAACTTTTGTTTAAAGTGCACATTTCAAGTTTCTGAACAGAAAACAACACATTTTCACACAAAACTTGTTATAACAAAAAAACAAGTTATCAAGTTTCTGAAATCTGTAACCTTATACAGTAGTGCAAACAGTCAGTGCAAACAAACCATACTAGCTCTCTAACAGCAACATAAATAATCAAAAATAAATATCAAAGTTGAGCATAACTCTGTTTAAGCCTTAAACAGAGTTATGCTCAACTTTGATATTTATTTTTGATTATTTATGTTGCTGTTAGAGCTAGTATGGTTTGTTTGCACTGACTGTTTGCACTATAAGGTTACAGATTTCAGAAACTTGAAAAATTATTTGTTTTTATAACTAGGTTTTGTGCAAAAATGTGTGCTTTTCTGTTCAGAAGCATCAGAAACTTGGAATCTGCTCTTTAAAAAATGTTTTTCTACAAAGTAGCCTTTTGTGTTTGCAGTTTTTGGATGGTTTATGCCTAAACCATCCAAAAACTGCAAACACAAAAGGCTACTTTGTAGAAAAATATTTTTTTAAAGAGCAGATTCCAAGTTTCTGATGCTTCTGAACAGAAAAGCACACAATTTTGCACAAAACCTAGTTATAAAAACAAATAATGTTTCAAGTTTCTGAAATCTGTAACCTTATAGTGCAAACAGTCAGTGCAAACAAACCATACTAGCTCTAACAGCAACAACATAAATAATCAAAAATAAATATCAAAGTTGAGCATAACTCTGTTTAAGGCAGCCATCCAAAAACTGCAAACACAAAAGGCTACTTTGTAGAAAAATATTTTTTTAAAGAGCAGATTCCAAGTTTCTGATGCTTCTGAACAGAAAAGCACACATTTTTGCACAAAACCTTGTTATAAAAACAAATAATTTTTCAAGTTTCTGAAATCTGTGTAACCTTATAGTGCACTGCAAACAGTCTGCAAACCATACTAGCTCCAACAGCAACATAAATAATCAAAAATAAATATCAAAGTTGAGCATAACTCTGTTTAAGGCATGAACCATCAAAAAAGTGCAAAGACAAAAGGCTACTTTGTAAAAGTAGAAATATAGTTTCTGTTAAGTTTATAAGTTGAGTGCGAGGAAGACAAGTTGGTCAACTGTATCTGGCTTAAGACATGACCTCTTACATGTGACAATGTTCCCGCTTGCACTGAAGGCCCGTTCAGATGAAGAACTAGTAGCAGGAATGCATAAGTACTTCTTGGCAAGCCTAGCCATAAATGGGAAGTTCAACTCGTGCTGCCTCCACCATTCAAGAGGGTTAGTCTCAGAGTCAGGCCCGGGTGCCTGAAGATACATGGAGAGCTCCAGTTCAATGGATGCTGCTCTGCTTGGCTGAGCATGGGTGGTGGTGGTGGTGGTGCCTTGGCCTGCTGCTGATGCCTTTTTGAAGTAGCTACCTAAACTCTTCTTTGTTTTCTTTGTTGGACAAGGAAGCTCTGGATCATCTTCGGCGGCTGGTGGTGAAATGGTAGTGGCTGCTGTTTCTGCACTAGGTGGTGCTGGTGTCAAGATGTCCATGAGCTCTGCTGCAGCTCTCATCTTTATGAACGCCACCCTCTCTTCCTTCATGTAGGCTGTCTTAAACCGTGGGTCAACAAGTGTCGCCATGTCTAGAAGGTTGTTGGTGGCATCATCATCATACTTTTCGTTGAGGTACTTAAGGATACCCTCTTTGATTGCTTTTGTGAGCTCTGTGTCCCCATCCTTCAGGCTGAGGATTTCATTATTGAAGAGGTGCAGTACTGGTTTCAGAAAAGATACAGTGACATATTTCTCTCCGGACAAAGCATCAATAAACTCGAATAGTGGACCCAGTGCCTTGTTCATGGACTCTAGCACCATCATGTCTTGCCAGCTTGGTACCAAACTTCTTGCCTAAGTCACATAGCAAAGGAAATAAAAATAAACTTTCATTAAGATGTGAATCTTG
>JBBPBX010039054.1:0-30079 GCA_038048925.1 Garcialebias charrua
AGTACGCTGAGAGCAGCCACCGGCCAGAACCAGCCGCGGAAGAAGAAGTGAGCTCTGCAGACACGCAGGATGAAAGGCTGGTCTTTTTGTTTCATGTGGTACGTTGCAGTCCACCTGACAACAATGCTCCAGCGCCAGCCGAACCCGTGACCCTGCATACCCCACCACGCCACCCTAACTGTGCCCCCTGCTGCTGAGAGGGCAACCAGCCACACTCTGCCTTGTGTGTTTGCCACCCCCCCTGACAGGGGCTGTGAACTGCAGCAGCTAGGAGGGCAGCACATGGCGCTGTCAATCACCAGCGTGGAGGTAAAGAAAAGAGAACATTGCAAGACTCAGCCTTCGTCTTTGGATGTAATTTAGAAAAGGAATGAAAGGCACCGGCTTGTGCTTACCTTAGACCTCCACTGTTTTGCTTTTTTTATTCTTCTTACTTTGGTGTAACTGAGAAATTTGCCTCAAGGTAAAGATAATACAAGCTTACCTGACAACTTCAGAGATTCTCTTGTTTTATCACTCGTTTTTCCAAAAATAGCTTCATATATTCAAGACAAAACTGCATATTTTATTACACACATATGAACAGATTATTATTGACTATATTTCATGGTACAAATACTTTTTATATAACTTATTGCTGCCAGTTTTCTTAATGATCTCTCACGTAACAAATACATATTGGTATATATTTATGTTCTGCATTTTGTATTAATTCCAGCTGCCTGTTTTTGATTTTTATCTGATATTTTACATTAAAATTATGCAGAAACATCATGTTTACTTCATCAAATGGAGCGTTTGCAAGAATCCTGAATAAAGAATCTTGATCAGATTGAGTTCTTGTTTTGCTCCCCCAATAACTGCATCCCACTGAGGATGGATTACACCACTTCTTTACTTGAATACACAGTAAACACATCTGATTACACAACACAGCCATTGAAACTGAGCTCACACACCGGCCACCGCTGTGCCTTGGTTACCAAGCTCACATCAAAGCTGTGTGGCTCCACTGTGCTTCCTAATGCATTCATTGTTGTCTTCTCACAATAACAGGGTCCAGATGAGAGAGAAAATGCTTGTCTCACAGAGAGAGTGCTCTCTCCATCCTCGGCACTTAGTGCTTTAGATTTCCACTAAAATCACCTGGCTTGTCTAATGGTTACACACACACACATACTGTACATACATACTTCGTTTTTCCACCGTACTTCCCGCAACAGTTTTTCCCAGTGTGAAGGATGTAGTCTGTGAGCTGTCTGGGCTCTTGCACATTTAGTGTCCATATACAAAATAATGACAACTTTTCCTTTTTTTAATTACGGAAGAACGGTTAAATTAGGATCAGACAGAACAAACTGCGTGTAAATGAGCCAAAACAAGACAAATGTTCCTTGTTTTGGCTTTCAGATAGACACAATACCTTACGTGCACACGCTGAAGGTGAAGCTGAACGAAGGAATGGACCCAGCAATGGGAGCTTGTTCAAACCGATTGGGGGACTGAGCACCGTGGCTGTGTGACACCTCTTCAGGAGCAGCGTGCTGGTGAAAGAGCATCTATCTGTGCTTTGTGAAGAGTTTGATTGGCTCAGGGGGACCTAGTGGAGCCCCAGGCTATCTCTTTTGACAGGCTGATAGAGACATCACTGGGATCTCCCAGGAGCTGCCACGAGGGGTCTGTTTCAAAGTGAGAGGGTGTGGAGGTGACCGTGAGCTTCTGAGGAGCCAAATCCCACACACACTGGCTGAAACCCTCCAACATTCTTGGCTCCTTTGGGGCTGGAGATGGGGGGGTTGTTGGTTTTGGCTGTGCTGAAAGGGAAAGGGATGGATCCATGCATTTCCACGAGAGGTAAAACCAAAGAAGTAAAACTCCCCGGATACTTGACGAGTGACTTTACAAACTAGCTGAGTTCACTGCAAATATCTGAAAATCCATGGGAACTATAGCAGAGTAGTACTCCGGTTTTATAGATGGACTACATAATGTTGTGCATGACATTACGCGAGTTCCCATGGGACTCCGTTTACTCCTCGAAGCTGTCAACTCTTTGGAGCGACACTGTTCTGATCTTGGATGGAGTCTATACTCTGACAGGGCTGCAACACTTGTCGATTGGACTTTTCATGCACCGGCGTGTGCTTATTTTTCCCACACAAACTAAAGCCCATCTTTGGAGTCGTGCAATCGTATTTAAGGAATTATTTATCAGTGTATTTTCTCCTGGGACAGCCAGGAGTCTCACCAGAGGAAGTCATTGTGCAATATGGTCCCCAAATGTGGTGGGAAAACATCCCTGGATGTTTTACAAGCCTGCTAATGAACATTTCAGCCACACAGCAGTTAACATTGTTTGATCATGTTTTTTTTTTCTCCAGCAGCAGTAGTAGTTGTTGTTATGCATGGTGTGGCAGTGATGTCTTCATCAGGCTGTCAAAAAGGAAGTGCCTGCAGCTGTGGCAGATCCCCCCGGAGCCTGTCACACTCCTTGTTTCCATGGCAGTCCTTCAGGCAGCACCACAGGCAGGCTGTGTGCAAGGACCCATACAACCTGTTTTTTCAGCAGCCGCTCCTGTGATGTTCAGCCCCGGAGCGGGCGTCAAACCACCAAGTGAAGAGAGAGAGAGAGAGAACACTGCACTCTTTCTCTCTGTCACACTTGGCTTTTGCAAGATGCATAGCAAAAAGGAGGAGAAAAAAAATCCTCATTTAAATAAGCTACTGTTCTCGGCACCTCCTTAGTAATTGCTACATGTGCATTGCTGTTAAGGTTCTCTGACCTCTCCGAGAGACATAAATGCACACAGTAGGACAAAGCTCCTCTCATAGTTGACTTGCAAGTGTTAAAGCTCTTACACAAGCGATGTTCATCTCCTTGTACCACCTGAGAGGGCGGGTCATGGAGTTCTGAACTCCCAACTGGTTTAAATTTATGGTTCAAAGGTCGTGGTCTGACCCCAGAAAGAACACTAACACCAGTAAAGAGCAAGGTTGGCTTAAGGCTGAGTTAGACTCGCGCTTTGGTCCGCAGGCTTGAGCGTGCGCGCTGCGCGTGCACTGTGCCGTGCGGCGAAATGCGTTTACAGTGTCGCCTCTGTGTTTATAGTTGTCCCACGGCGGCGCATGGCAAAGTGCTGTTCTTTTACGGACCAGCAGGAGGCAGTACCCTCTAAAACCTGTGCATATGTTGCAAGAAAGGTGTAGAAGAAGAAATCTACCGTAGAAGAAGAACTGTTTGACGTCACACAACAAAAACAAATAGCTTTCTGCTCGCGTGCTGAACTGTTGTCTTTATTTGCGGTTTTAATGCATGGAGTCAGCGGAGGAGAAAGCGATCACGTGACTTTTGGCGAAAAAACAAAAGAAAAGTCCGACTCCAGATCAGGAACGAAGGAGAATTTAATACATTTTGTGTCACAAAACATTCCTCCATGCGTCGCGACTCCGTCTCCACGACCACAGCGGCGCAAACAGCTGCAGGCTCCGGCGTGAAGAGGGTGAAGGCTGTCGGGTGAGGACCTGTCAATCAAATCGTAGCGCCCACCGCGCGCGCATAGGCTTGCGGAGTTTCAAAAATTCAGAGGTGCACGACACGCGCTAATCCCACGCGCGGGGCCAACGCGCAGGGGCGGGGACTGTGAAATTGCGTCACTTTTGGAGCGCGCACCCTCGCGCGCTGCGCGACGCGTCGAGTATGAATCTAGCTTTAAAGTGATATCTCACTGGGCTGCAACTGTTGGGGACTCGTTAGAGCAGGGGTGTCAAACTCGCTTACAAAAGGGGCCCAAAATTAAAACCTTTTTCAAACTAAGGGCAAAACTTATTATATGATTTAGTAATAAAAAGAAAACTGCAGACGTTTACAATTGAGGGTGGTGAGATCTGTAGAGTGAGTGAGGTCAAGTTTTTGGGTGTTGTCATTGATGACAAACTGACTTGGAAGCAACATATAGATTCTGTAAAAATCAAAATATCTAAATCCATTGCTGTATTATATAAAGTCAAGGACCTATTAAATGACAAAGTGTTGTATTTGTTGTATAACACAATCATTGTTCCACATTTAATTTATTGTATTGATGTTTGGGGAAAAGCATGTAAAACTATTACAAAACCTACTTTTATTTTACAGAAAAGAGCTGTAAGGATTATTGCAAGAAAACATTACTGTCATCCATCTAGTGTATTATTTTTTCAATTGAAATTACTGAAGTTCCATGATTTAGTGGATTACCATATTTTAATGGTGATGTATAAAGCTCATAACAACGCACTACCTTTAAATAGTCAGACACATTTTGTTAAAAGATCAAGCTGTTAAAGGGAACTGATGTATTTGTAAAGACACAATATAGAACTAGTTTTTAAAGGGACGGTCTACCTCAGTCCAGGGAGTTGGATTGTGGAATGACTTGGAGTGTGATGTGAAAAAAGCTATGTCAATGTTTGTGTTTAAGAAAATGATCAAAAATGAATTGTTGTTGAAGAAATATATATGAGGTAGTTTAATGTGTTGGAATTGGTAAATTGAGATGTTATTCATTTTGTTTTATTTCTTATATACTGTAGATAATTATTGTTTGAACTGATTGTTTTGAAAAGGGGCAGATATAATAAGATTTTTTCTTCTTTCTGCTGCCTTTAATTTTATATTTTATTTTTTATTTCTTATACATGTGTTTGTTATGTATTTATTTTTATAAAATGAATAAAGAAAAAAAAAGAAAAAACTAAGGGCCAATTTCAGAAACGACATTAACTCAAATCAGATACCCAACATTGTCTCTTGGTCACAGGTTCCTCAACAAGAGTTTGATTGCTCTCATTTGATGTTCTCTGTTGTGCTTTCAGCATCATAATCAAAGATTACTGAAAAAAATTCAAGCGATAGAAGTACTTTATGTTTCACATCTCGTCTTTAGGGCCGGATAAGATGTCAACGAGGGCCACATTTGGCCCCCAGGTCTTGAGTTTGACACATATGCGTTAGAGGCACACGATTGAGAGAAAATACACAATTTTTCATTTGGAACCGCATCAAATGATGCTTTTGTACCCGTGACAACTCTGACTATTTGGAGAGGATTTTTGATTTAACATGTTCAACATTTGTGCAACATAAGGCTGTTTGTAGTCAGTTTGGGGTGAAGAACAAGCAGGTTATTATTTTTTTTTACCAGTATTTAACGAGACCGTAGCTTACAGTGTATGCACTCGTATACCAGTGTATGCACTCGTATACGTCTCATTTGCTATGTTATTAAAATTTGTATTATTCATGGCCCAGTGGAGAACTACCGTACTTTCCGCCGTACACGTCACACTGCCATATAAGTCGCATCANTTTTTTTTTTTTTTTTTTTTTCCATTTATAGATGGCCTCCCTTCACACCTTATAGCCATCCTCTCACTCCAATATGTATTTTTTTTTTTTTTTTTAATAGAGAGAAAGAAAGAAAAGAGAAAGTGAGACAACAAAACAAAACAAAACAACAAAACAACAATTGTCCACAGAAAGAGCACAAGGCAAACACACCAAACCTCCGTCCACAATCCTGCAAAGCACATGACAGAACACAACAACGAAACATACAAGCATAAAGACTGATAATATTCATGACCTTGCAAATATTTCTATAAATACACATACCCATACCTACAAATATATATACAATATACATACATATATATTTATATTCATTTATATACCCATCTACATACATCTACTATACATCCCTGCATCCATTTGTGTGTGGTTGTGAGCATGCATAAGTGAATGAGGTTCCTCCAATAGAACATTTAGTAGCGACTGTGAAGCATCAGAGACCCGTCCCCCCAAAGCCCGAGACAGACGAAGGGGCGATCAAAGCCCAAGACCCCAGGAAGGACCCCGAGCCCAGAGTCCCCAGGACCACCCGAACAGGACGAGCCACTCGTCCACTCCCCAGATCCGACCAAGTGGAAGAACCGGACGAACCCCACCAGGGACCACACACAATGACCCCCCGGGGTCAACAGCGACAATACACAGGCCCCCGCCGGAGCCCGCTGCACCGACGTAGCCCCAGGGCCGGTCACCGAGGCTCGGGCACCGGGGACGCCCATCCCTCAGGTCCAGACCTGACAGGACCAGAGGACCCGAGCCCCACCAGGCAGCCAAGGGCCAATTTCAGAAACGACATTAACTCAAATCAGATACCCAACATTAGCCGTGTTTCCATCAAGGTTTCTAGCTGCGCAATTTGAAATAGCGCAGCAGAAAAGCTTAATGGAAACGGCAAATTGCGAGGTTACTTCCTGAATTACGCTAAAAAGTTTATACGCTCGCTTGAGGTGGTTTTTGGGATCTTCGCAACCGAGCAGATGCGCTAAACGACAGATGGAAACACATTTTCCGACTCATTTCTGACGTAGCGAACATTCACGTCACGTGACGTTCAGCTGTTTCCGCTCCGGACAACATGTAACATCGCTAAAACTAGTTGGCATGACAGAATAAATACAACTTGCCCGATAGCAACACGTACCTGAAATATTCTCTCCATTTTGACGAGATGTGTGGCCGGGTTCTGTTTTCAACCGCTACTTCCTGTTTACTGTAGACATGCGCAGTGCTGACGTCTGACGTAATGACGCTGACGTCTGACGTAATGACGCTGACGTCTGACGTAATGACGCTGTGCGCGGCTTGGAAGAAGCGCTTCAAGCCAGTAGATGGAAACACTTCTGATCTGCATTAATTTGTATTTACATATTTGCGAGGTAGCTCAAAATTCGAAATGAAAATGGATGGAAACACAGCTATTGTCTCTTGGTCACAGGTTCCTCAACAAGAGTTTGATTGCTCTCATTTGATGTTCTCTGTTGTGCTTTCAGAGTCAGAGAGAGTCTTTATTGTCATTTGCACCGCATGTGGTACATGTGATGAAAACGAGATTATGTACACGGGGTCCCAGTTACATCCAACAACAAATGAAAGAGAAAAACAGTAATAACATCTAGAATTAACTAAGAAAAACATCAACTAGTAATACACTAAGCCTAATATAGTGGGAATAAACAGCAGCACGAACATGAGTTTGTATGAGCAGATGGTCACAGATGAACACAGATGAACACAGCAACAAGAAAACAGATCAGCATCAGTATGATGTGATATTTTGCAGTGTTTATTTTTTATTTTATTTTTATTTATTCATGAGTCTAACAGCCTCAGGGTAGAAGCTGTTCCTCAGTCTAGTGGTTCTACACTTGATGCTCCTCAACCTCCGTCCTGAGGGGAGTGGGGCAAAGAGTGAGTGTGCTGGATGAGTGAGGTCTTTCATGATGCAGGTGGCTCTTTTCCTGCATCTGGAGGTATAAATGTCTGTGATTGTGGGGAGACATTTCAGCATCATAATCAAAGATTACTGAAAAAAATTAAAGCGATAGAAGTACTTTATGTTTCACATCTCGTCTTTAGGGCCGGATAAGATGTCAACGAGGGCCACATTTGGCCCCCAGGTCTTGAGTTTGACACATATGCGTTAGAGGCACACGATTGAGAGAAAATACACAATTTTTCATTTGGAACCGCATCAAATGATGCTTTTGTACCCGTGACAACTCTGACTATTTGGAGAGGATTTTTGATTTAACATGTTCAACATTTGTGCAACATGAGGCTGTTTGTAGTCAGTTTGGGGTGAAGAACAAGCAGGTTATTATTTTTTTTTACCAGTATTTAACGAGACCGTAGCTTACAGTGTATGCACTCGTATACGTCTCATTTGCTATGTTATTAAAATTTGTATTATTCATGGCCCAGTGGAGTACTACTGTACTTGCCGCCGTACACGTCGTACCGCCATATAAGTCGCATCAGTCCAAATATTTTAATAAAGTGGAAAAAAAAAAATGCGTCACTTTGCCGTTTAAGTCTCATCTGTTATGCATCACTGCTGACCACCCAGAAATGTGGGCCGGTGTTGTGCCAAAAATCCATTGGCTGCCAAATGGCGGCCGCAGGAGCGTGCACTGGAGAACTTTAACAAAAAATTAACAAGATTAAAACTTAAAAACAAATATTTGTTTGCTCGACTTTATAGCAAAGGTTTGTCTCAGTCTAACTTTTACTTAATAAATGCACTTTGACGGTCAAATCAGCTGCATTTCAAAAGCCAATTCGCGGATGCGGGAGCTCTCAAGAGGGACGAATCGCTGTGCGTTTCATCAAAATTTGACAAGATAAACACCTAAAAACAATTATTTGTTTGCTCGGCATTATAGTAAAAGTGTCTCAGTTTAACTTTTCCTTAATAAATGCACTTTAAAGGTCAAATCAGCTGCATTTCGCCTGGGCGGCGCGGTGAAATGCAGCTGATTTGATGTTTAATCCAGGAGTTCTGGGGCGAGACGAAGGTGGCTTTGTATGGCAATCCGTCTCATTAATAGCCACTTTTACCTATTAATGAGGCACTTGGCTTGTCATTAATCGAGGGCCCTCTAGTGGCTGAAAATGGTAGTGTTCAATATTTTCCATGTCAGAATGAATGAAATCGTCCGAACTCAGACAACAATTGGGTTATACAAATTTATTTTGGGGGGGACATAAATATGTCGCTTCACTGTATAAGTCGCAGGCATGCTAATTCATGCAAAAAACAGCAACTTATATAGCTAAATTTATGGTAGCTTTAACATTAAGGAAAAGCTAAACCAAGTTTTCCCATATAGGCCCACCTGAGCACATCTAGTTGGGAATCTTCAGTCTCTTGTGATAATAGCACGTATAAATCCTAATAATCAGGCCTGATGTTGTCTGTAACAACTTAGAAAAAACAGTCACTAATAGCTGCTGTTTTCAGTAGCTTCAGTTTCCTAATCATTCATTTTGCTGCCCACGGTACACAGCCGTGTTAAGATATGGCAAAAGCCATAACTCTTTATACTGTTAAGAACAGAAGATGGCCTTTAAGAGCTGAAATTAAATCATTGGCCTTTAAAAGCATCTCTCCAAGGGCTACGCCGCATTAATAAATTCAACTGAATCCGCTTTAATATTATTCAGAGTGCGTTAAAACGAAGACAACAGCTGGGATCGTGTCCGGTCTCAGGGGGATTGCTCGGGCCAGAGATGCAAAGCGTGTCTGCGCACAACCTTCCACTCTGGACAGAAGGTGACGCGAGGTCTTCGTGTTACAGGTGCGGTCCTGACAGTCGCTGTTCCCAGATCAGAGGTTGTTTGGTATGGACGCCGACCGCAGGACGACTACTCACTGCGTCAAAAAAAAACAACGCGACACCCCACCCATCAGGGCAGTTACCGCCAGAATCCTGACAGCGCTGCTCACGAGAACAACGAGCACAGTCAAGCTATTTAAAGCTTCGTGTTTATCACAATCGTTTTAGACTCACTTTGTTTTGTTGAAAAATGGAATTGGCGAAGAAGGGGGAAAAAAAACAGCTGGCTTTGAAAAAAATGAGAGGAAATAAAGTCTTAAGCTTTCTAACACTTGCTGTTTAAATCAGCGCTCTATAGTTAGCACATGCACGTGCGTCAGGAAGCAATACAAAGAATAAGCGACCTGCATATTTCATTTTAATTAACAGTGATATAATGCAACGTGACTCTCAGCCTCCTGAGGAAAGAGCACCATATTTTTGTTTGATGAATCTCCTGAAGCCACCGCCATCGTCCCGCCGCTAACCCCCCGGGAATCAGGTATCATTAGAGATATGAACAGATCCGCTTTTTTGTCTCGCTGAAAGGAAGTGAAAACATATTTCCTCGGTGACGGCGCATGAGCGAACGTGAAGGTGTCCAATATTAAAGCAGCTTTCATCAAGGACACAATTAGGACACCTCTGTTTGACACATTCTATAGGTTCTGAATGAATATGGATGCATGGATGAATAATGTCCTGCAGGGTGAAGCATGCACAGCTCTGCAACATTTGAGCTACCGGTGGTAGCCATTTGATTCAATGGGGATTAAAAATAATGTAATACTTTTAGCCTGATTTGAAAATTACTGTATAGGAAAATTACATGTTTATCTGAATCATTATGCGTGTAAATGCAGCAGAGGCTAGTACACATTCATCTCATACGTTCGTAGTTTCAGAGCAGATTTGATTAGCAAGTGCAGCTGAATGTACGTAATTTTCCACACCAAAGGGTCATAGTTCTGCCTGCAAGAGCCGGGGAGTAAAGAGGGTGAAGTGAGGAGACTAATCACAACTATGTCACCCCCCTGAGCACTTTCTCCTCCAAGCTCTGTCACATTATGACACCGTGGAGCCGTGTACAACACAAGCACAGTTAGGCCTATTAACCGCAGTGACTAATTATCAGCTCCTGCAAGCTCTTCAAGCTCCCAGGCAATACATAGCTCTTGTTTCTGATTAAAAGCATAAATGCATTCAGGAAGAAAAAAAAAAAAATGAGAGAGAGAGAGCGAGAGGCTCAATTACAGCGAGGCAGAAAAGATAACAGCCCTGTACCAGAGTAATTAGGCCGGGTGTTTCATCAGAACCGCTCGTTCTGTGATGAAGGTTTAAAGAGTCCAGTTGCAGCGAACAGCCACAACTGTGTTTGTTTTATTTATCCCATGATGCACTGTGTCACCCACCAGGGCCTAATTAGCCTGCGACTGATGCTTTGGGAAGCTTCTCTTTGACAGGAAATGAAAGCTCCACTTGCTTCTGTCCTTTCAGCGACCCGTGGGCTCCGACCCGCTTGCAGCAGACCCGGACAGGGCCGCTCTTTCCTTCACGTCTCTTTGGCCATTTGCCCGTCCAGGCCATATCATTTAATTGCATCAGCAGCAGCTGAAGAAGTAGACGCAGCGAGGATACCGTGCCAAAAAGTATTTAGGCTAAACTCACTTCCACTTCGTTCTCTCCTCAGGACCACTGGATTGTGATGTTCTCACGAGGGAGCCCCACTAGAAGGAATGAACCTGATTGCGAAGTTGGATTGAGCTCCTGCAGCAGCTTCAAACCGTTTGTCAAAGTAATTTTCCTAATTAACTATGATGTGCTCTGATTAAGATAGTATTTAGCAATTTACATCCTATCAGGCAGCACCATGCTCAAATTGGCTTCCCTGGATGTGATGCATAGGCCTATGTCTATAGACAAACGAGAAGCATAAGCAGTAGATGATATAGTTAGCTTTGATACGTTCTGAGCAAACTGCTCTTAGATTATTTTTAAAGGCTCACTTAGTGAGCTCATCTTCTCCTTTCAGTCTTAATAACAACCGTCCTCGAAACTACTGTAATAGGAGCCCTTCACACCTTCCTCTCTTTCTCCTGGAGAACAACACTGAGCTTTTTATAATCCCTGAATTACTACACACACACATGCACACACACACACACAGAAAGACAGAGTTTATTAGTTTCAATAGACAAATGAAAAAGAATGTCTGTGGTCATTTAAGCGAGCAGCAAGAGACCAATTAGCGAGCATCTCTATTCAATTTCTCTGCATCTCTACTTAGGAGAGAGAGCAAAGTGTGGGAGGAGGAGTCTGAGGCACGCAGACAGGAAGAGAGGCAAAAACAAAGCCATCATCTCCCAGTGCTTGCCCACCCCTCCATCCTCTTTCCTCCGAAGCTCCAATTACTGCTCGTCTCCCTGCCATCAGTATGCAGCAGGACCGCTCCTCTCCTCCACTCGCCCCAGGCCATTGAATACGTTACCCCCACTATGGGGCTCAGGGCTCAGGGGCACGGTGCCCCCTAACCCCCTGGATAATTTGGGATTCCTGCTCCTGCCTTGGAGAGCTGAAAACAAATAAAACACCCAGAAAAAATAAAGAAATAAGGTTGCCTCACGAATATCCAGAGATCTACTGATTTATTGATTTGTTCATTCCTCCACTTATTATTATGATTTGTAAACTGTTACTGATCCACACCACCCACACCTCCATCCTAACCCTGCACCAGGGGATGGGGACGCTCTCCAGTCACAGGTTCTGAGCGAGCGACGTTTATTAAATTACAGTTTGACAAGTTGATTCTTGGTCTTTTACTCGAAATGTTCTCATCCAAAACATGTTAGCGCAATTTTATGATGCCTTTTATTTAGCAGGCATTACAGACTCATTAAACTATTTTTATTGTATTGCGATAAACAGCTAACAGTTTGTAGTTTTTATTAAAAAGAAATAAAAATATTTTGTTAATATGAGGGACACTCAGATATTTTACAAGACAAATGTTTGCCTGATGAGAATAAAGTAGTTCTTGGCTTAGAGTTCTCTTCTATCTCTGTCTTTGTCAGGAGTTGGAGGTTTAAGGTTGATCAAAGCTTTCTTAAACCTTACATCACAGAAACCCACAGATACCAGAAAATCCAAGGGATCATTTTCACTTTGTTTTAAATGTAATTTCAACAACAAAGTCTGGATTTTTAAAAATATTTTTTGCAACAAAATTAAAAAAGACCAGCCTTTTCAACCAATTAAAGCTGCCAAGTATCACCCCTTAAATGACAAATATCTTACCTGTTGTAGATGGTTGTTTGGATGACCTTAGTTTGAGATTAGGATGGATTAATGAGCTAACAGCTTGTCAGAGTGAGGCTAAGGACAAAGTACGTACATTTCTTATTAAAATAACTCATCTGAAAAATGTTTTATTAGCGGGTCAGTCCAATCAGAATTCAATTCTATTTCCACAGAATGAGGTTGTTCAAACACTTTCTAAGATATTACCATACTTGCTGCCGTATAAGTTGCATCAGTCCAAAAATATGTAATAAAGTGGAAAAACATAAATAAGTCATTTCGCTGTATACCTGTATGTTGCATATATTATGCGTCACCGCTGATGCGTCACATTTGCTATGGGTCACTACTGACCACCCAGAAATGTGGGCCGGCCCGGTGTTGTGCCAAAAATCGACTGGCTGACAAATGGTGGCTGTGGAAGTGTGCACAGGAGGACTTTAACAAGATTTTATCAAGATTAACACCTAAAAACATTTTTTTTGCTCGAAATTATAGTAAAAGTGTGTCTCAGTTGAACTTTTACTTAATAAATGCACTTTAATGGTCAAATCAGCTACATTTTGCCTGGGTGACGCGATGAAGTGTAGCTGATTTGACGTTTGCTCCAGGAGTTCCGGAGCGAGACGAAGGTGGCTTTGTATGGCAAACCACGTCTTTCATTAAAGCTGCAGTCTGCAGTTTCTGTAGTGCAGTCTGTAAGTTTTCTAAAAATATATTTTTAAATATTTCTTCACTCTGTCACTATCTCCTGACAGACTGATGTTAGACAAAGTAATCTCTGAAAAAAAAGTCCCCTTGCTTCTCCAGGTGGTAAATAAGCATTTCTAAAAAGCCACAGTAACCCGCCGTTAATAATAATAATAATAATAATTGTCTAATCTTGTCATCTGCGTATGTTTCCCATACACAGACGAAATTCGTCTCTGCATTTAACCCAACCACCTACCAGGCGGTGCAGTGAGCAGCCATAGAAGGCGCTCGGGGAGCTGGAGAAATAGGTGTGCACTCATAGACACCCCAAGATGTGTAGTGGCCGGGACGCGAACCCGCGTCCTTCGGGTCCCAAGTCAAACGCCCTAACCACTACACCATCTTGGCTCCTNNNNCCAATAAAAACAGAGTTTTTAACCAGCCAATAAAAACAGAGCTTCTCACTTCTCACGCTCCTAACCCACGCCCCCGCCTGTCCCAGCCCCCGCGGCCGCGCAGGTTCTCGTTGAAATAATTGCAAAGCGATGCAAAACTGTTTTGTATGTGACACAAATGTATTAAATTCCCCTTCTTCATCCCTGATCTGGACTTTTCTTTTGTTTTTTTGCCAAAAGTCAAGTGATCGCTTCCTCCTCCACTGACAGAAATGAGGAAATGGATGAATTTGTCACGAGCGAATTAAACTCGGGTTCAACGTGGCTGCGCGAGGCTCAGCAGATTTCATGGTGTTCTGGTGTGCTGGACCAGCGCTCCATGTTTTTATTTTATTTTTTAGAACGTTTTATTAACATATAATCACAGAACTTCGCTCTGTCACTTCGCTCTGTCACTTCGCTCTGTCACTTCGCTCTGTCGCGGCTGCCACAGGACATGTAGTGGAGGCGGAGCTAAGAAGGCAGAGCAGTGAGAGCAAGGGGGAGCAGAGCCATATGGCTCTGAGAGGGAGGGACCAGAATGCTTTCCCTGTTGAAAATTTTCCTAAGTGCTGCGTTCTACAAAAACTGCAGAGTGCAGCTTTAACAGCCACTTTTACCTATTATTGAGACACTTGGCTTGCCACATTAGTTGAAAGTCCTCTAGTGGCTGAAAATGGTAGTGTTCAACCCAACAATTTTCAGTCAGATCATCTGGACAGTTTCTTTTTATTTGTGCTGAAACGTTTCACCTTCCATCCAGAAGGCTTCATCTGTTAAGGAAACACACAACACACAACTGATTCTTCCCCCAACAACTTACCATCCTAGCACCAACATAACTGGTTTGTTCCAATTTGGAGTATGCTGGTGAGGGAATAATCAGTTGTGCATTGTGTGTTCCCTTATCATTCAGTCACTCGGTGCAACATAAATGCTATGGGAAATTGCGCCCCGCGCAATTACCTGAAGGAATACAATCACGCCTTTACGGCAGGGGCGTCAGCGTCACGCCAGAGTCCCCTCCCTCTGGGTATTTAAGACGCGGACGCCCATCCTACTTTCTCTTATTGCCCTTCACCTCGCTTAAACCTGAACTTCGTGGGACTTCTCTGTTGTCACATCGCTCGATCAGAGGTGAGCTTGCTCCCTACGCTGAGCGTACAGAGAAATTTTCCTGCGTACTGCTGGGCTGGCGGAAGCTAGTCCAGCGTTTTTCTACTTACCTCGAAGTTTTCTTCTCTCTCCGAAGCTGCTTCGCTCGACGGCGCTAACTGCGTCACAACACTCCCTGCTAACCTTTAGCAGGCTAGCCAGCAAAAGCGACATGACGGAGAGGACGTCTTCGAACAAAAGGAAACTAGGAACAGCCTCGACGCTTCTCGTCTCCGGACATGGCTCCCGAGAAGGGAAAACGGAGGTCAAAGGTTCCGAAGAAAACCAGCAGGACGACGAGCCCTCGCTCGCGCCCCTGCCCCAGCGGCTGCGGCTACTCCCTCTTGGCGACGGACACCCACGAGGCCTGTCCTGTCTGCCTAGGGATCCTGCACGCAAGAAAAGCGCTGGAATCCCCTGACTCCTGCTCCCACTGCTGTCGGATGCCGGCGGTAGTGCGGAAACGCCGCGCGGACGCGTTGGCTAAGACCATGGAAAAGGCCGCGGCGCTGAAGGCCGCACGCCACACAGAACTGCTCGCTCCCGAACCGGAGCTCGAGAACATGGACCTGGAATAAAGCGGTCAGGTCGGGGATGAGAACGTGTCGGACTCCTCGTCCCCGTCGAGGACTCGACGCCCGAAGTGTCTGACCAAGACGCCGAGTACGGTCGCAGAGGGGAAAGTGCGGATTCCTCTCAGAACCTGGCGCAAGTTCTACCGGAACCAGACGTGTCGGTCCCTGCTCTGTTTGACTTGTGCCATAGGGCGGCCGACGCCCTGCAGGTCACGTGGCCAGACCCCACGCCTCGCCAACAGGTTACGAGGCTGGCGGGAAATTACTTCTACGCGAAGCAGCAGCCGACAACGTCGCAGAAAATGCCCATTTTCCCGGACTTCCTCATGGAGCTCACGCGCTCCTGGGTGGAACCCGGAGCTCCCATGACGTTGCCACTATCCCGGCTCCTGGATGTCACTGGAATGGAGGCAGCAGGTCTCGCCAGCGCACCCCAGATAGAGGACACCCTGGAGGCTCATCGGGCCCCCGCAGCTACGGGGGCGAAGCCAATGCTACCCAGCAGGGCCTGCCGAGCTTCGGAGAAACAGCTCGAGAAATGCTACTGGGCTCAGGGCCTCGCGGCTCATGCGATGAACGCTTCAACCATGATGCAGGTGTACCTGGCAGAAAAGCTGCAGGAACTCCAGGTAACGACAAATGAACAAGCCTCAACAGAGACCATGAAGGAGGCCCACAGGGCTTCTGACTTTGTGTTCCGCATGATGGGGACAATAGCCATCACGCAAGGCAGAGCAATGGCGGAAGTGGTTGTCACCCAGCACCATCTTTGGTTGAATTTGACAGACCTCCCAGAGAACCAGAGGTCCCCCTTCCTCCAGCACCCTATAGAGCCGACGGGACTCTTCGGGGGAGCCCTGGAACGCATCCAGGCCAGGCTGGAATAAAGACGCAAATAGGCGGAAGCCCTCTGCGAGGGGCTGCCGAGGAAAAGCTTTGCAACCCCCAAGTACGCCATGCGTGACCCTCCGCAGAAGAGACCCGCTGGCGACGGAGAGCCTTTTCAGCATCAGGCGGCCAGGCCGAGGGCCTCCTCGATGACCCCATGTGGAAAGCAGATTCGGGCCTGATGAAACAGGACAAACTCATGATTTTACAGGTTTGCCCGCCCACGTGGTACGGGAACCTGACCTTTTGAGCCCAGTCTTCACTTGTAAAACACTACAAGGAGCTGGTGACATGTGTGTGCGCACTGAACATGACTCGCCTACTGTATGTGTAATAAAAACAAACACTGTTTCATGCATATACAAAAATAAAAGTACCAAAGCACAGACTGCCCTGGTTCTTGACTCGAGTCCCACTTTTATAAAACACAAACCACTTGGTCAAACTATGAACTGCAGCAAGATGCGCAAGCTCTGTCTGAGACAGTCAGATCTCACAATATTTTCTGTCGGGCTGACCAGCCTGCCCGAGAGCTTGCGAGAGGGGTCAAAGGCCACCCCTCCCGCACTCAAACATGACAAGCAGCGATTAGACATGCCTTCCAGGCTCATGGCGCACGTGCAGGCCTGGAGGGCATGTCTACCAAACGAATGGGTCATGAAGACAATATGTCATGGGCTCAGGCTGCAGTTCGCCAATAGACCGCCCCCCTTCACAGGGGTGCTGCAATTGAATATTAACCCTGGGGGCTCCGCGCTCGGGGTCTCTCTTGGGGTCTTGGGCTCTGGTCCCTCCTTTGTCTGCTTCAGGTCTTGGGGGTCGGGTCTCTGATGCTTCACGGTCACCATTGAATGTTCTATTAGAGAAGCCTTATACACTTGTGCATGCTCACAACCACACACAAATAGATGCAGGGATGTATATGTGGGTATCGTATGTAGATATGTAGATGTATATGTGACTGCATATACATGTATATGTATGTATGTACAGTATATATATGTAGGTATAGGTATATATATATTTATAGAAATCTACTGCAAAGCCATGAATATGCTAAGTCTTTTATACATATGTATTTTGTAGCTGTGTTCTGTCATGTTCTTTGCAGGTTTACAGACAGTGGTCGGGTATTTGCCTTGTGCTCTCTTTGTGTATATTTATTATATTTTGTAGTCTTACTTTCCGTCTTTCCTTTCTTTCTATCCTATTAAAAAAAATTCATAATGGTGTGAAGATGACTGTAAGGTGAGAAGGGAGGCCATCTATAAAAGGAAAAAAAAAAAAGAAAAAAATAGTCAGATCTCAGCCAAAAAATTGGGTTATAAATACGGGGAAAAGAACATATATTAGTCACTTCAGTGTATAAGTCACAGGACTTGCAAATTAATGCAAAAAAAAAGTGCAACATATACAGTACAGTGAAAAATCCGGTAATTGTTCATCAGCTTTCTCTTGAATCCCACGTTAAAGATCTAAACCTTCCCTGTTGGTTTGAATGAACAGCAGAGATGCAGTTCTAACTTGAGAAAGCAACACTAAAAGGAGCTGTATGTAACTTTTCTAACAATATATTTTAACATATTTCTTCACTCTGTCACTACCTCCTGACATACTGATTTTAGACAAGTAATCTCTGAAAAAAACTATTGTCCCCTTGCTTCTCTAAAAGCATTTCTAAAAAGCCACAGTGACCCGCCGTTAACCAGCCAATAAAAACAGAGTTTGTAACCAGCCAATAAAAACAGAGTTTGTAACCAGCCAATAAAAACAGAGCTTGAATTTGAATCAGCCAATAAAAACAGAGCTTGAATTTGAATTTCAGCAGAGCAAGGGGTAACAGAGCCATATATGGCTCTGAGGGGGAGGAACCAGAAACGTGTCTCTGTTCAAAATTTTCCTAAGTTCCAGCATGTTCCAGAAATTACATACTGAACCTTTAAAGTAAAACAACAGACTTTTGTGGCTCTATACAGTATTTGTAAAATAGTCCCATTGTCTTTTTGGAGCAACTCATGTTGACAATCACCTATGCTGTAGTTCTCACAGCAGCTTGTGCTCTTTCCTCTTGCCTGTAAGCAGATGCACGGCCTGGAAACCGACCGAGTGGTTTAGAGGAGTTCCTAGTGGTAACCGTGAGCTGCAAAGAAATGGGCTGGAAACAGTGCAGAGAAGGAGGAAGATCTTCCACTTGGCTGTGCAGCTCGAGGAGCTCCAGTCCGAGCGAGACGGGAGTCCCATAGCACCCAAACCATTCCACCCTCCTCAAAGTGACACCAGCGCCTGCTTCACATGCTCTCCCATGGTGTAAATGATTACTATTGCTTAATGTAGCGCTGAATCAATTCTCAAACGTGTCTGTCCTGGTTACACGGAGCAGGCGGGGTGAGCGACCACAGGGAGACGTTGAGTTTGATGGAGCCAAAGGGAAAATTACGAGACCATTAAGAAGGCTGTTTGTTGCACTTGGCTTCTTTCTGGACTTGGCCGGTGGATGTGTCTACTTCGAGCAACCGCTGTGGTTGAAGCTTCTGTGTTAAACTGTTACAAGCTCGCGCCTTGCGTTTGCAAAATCCACCGTGACGTAATGTTAGGTGAGCTAACCCACTGGATGATTAAGAAGCCCCATTATTGTCTCTCCTCCTCTTCCAGAGCGGAGCAGCTCCATCTTCAAGGCTAGCTGAATGTAATGGAGTTCACGCCCAGTCTGCATTTGAAACAAACCACATACAAGGAGGAAGTTGACAAGCTCATAAAGTATCATCTGCTTAAATGCCTTATGACAATGTAAGATTAATGATCGTCCATTCGGTGCTAAAGAGGAGCGGCGGAGGAGGCACCTGCTCCTCAAAGGCCGGCTCTAATCGTTCTCATCTGGACTCCCTGCCGACACACTAACCTGCTGCTCCTAAAGAGAGGAGATCTGCCTCCCAGATCCTCAAACACTTCTCTGGGACCCGGCTCTATTACTTTTCTAATTCAGCCCAGATGTGATGTCCCCACTCTGCCGTACTTGTTTTTCTTTCCTCCTTCGCTCTGCTTCATCTCATTCCCACCTGCTTGCTGACCCGAGGAGCCAAGGCCCACAGTCTCATTTGGTTTCCCTCCACAAGAAAAAAAAAAAGTCCTGTTCTTTTGAATTGCAGCAGATTTTTTTTGTTTTGTGTTGTTGTTTCAGCCTGGAGGGTCTGCAGTGAAGTCAGCGTATAGTGGAGGGAGGAGGACGTTTCCTTTAGCCACATCCTTGCATTCTTTGTGTTATCTGTATAAAAATCCTCTATGGAGTCTCCTCCCTGTTCTTTTTACAAACGTTGAAGATGGACTTTTTGTGTTTTCTTCAAACATAAAAAATAAAACAATTTAAAAAGCATGTGGCACAGGTTAGCACGGACCTCCTAGAAGACCGCTACTTTAATTAGATTGCTGCTCTTCAGCTGATGGACGTGCTCGTCTCTCAGGGCCTCGGAGCGTCTGTCTGCACTGCATGGGCCCCAGTAAATAATCTCACTCCCCTAAACGCTTTACAGTTAATTGTGCGTTTTTTCCCTTCTTGTTGGGATGAGGTAGTGCGGGGAGGGTTTTTTGCTGAGGAATAATTAAGACAATGCTTTTGCGGTTCACTTTGTAGGAAGAGTGGGGGTGGGGGGAATCCCACCAGGGCCAGGGCAGGTGTCTTTTTACTGGAAGAGACTTGCTGACAAAACCTGCCAATCAAAGCCCGAGAAGCTCTCAGTTTCTTGAGCTCTTATATCTGCTCTATTCCCATTAGCCCGTTTATTCCAAACACAGTTTTAAATTGCTGGGGATTAAGCAGGTAGCAAACAGGCACTGGTCTGTCAGAGGAAATGAGAGCTCTCGTCTGTCTACAGCTGCTCTCCTGGACCAAAAAAAAAAAAAACGGAGAAGGTTTCATGGAAGAACAGATTAAACAGCTCATATGTCTGAATAAAATCATTACAGTCGAATTAAAACAGGTTTCTGCGAAATCTTTGTGCTTCAAAGAAACGTCTTTATGCTTCTTTTGTGCTCAGTGCCATGACTATTAAGTGAAAAACACCAAACAACACCCCCTTTTAAACACCAATTCTATGTTTTCTCTGCATTTCTCAAATTCCTACAGAACATTAATGGTGTGTGTGTAGACCAACTCTCCCAAAGAGTCTTTGAAAACCACAGAAAGAGAAGACTTTTTTTTGTTGTTGTTCCTATAAATGACCCAGAGGGCACTGTCAAACTGTTCAGAGCTGATGCAGCATACAGTATAATAACATAATCAAGGCAAAGCATGTAATGGTACTGAGGAGGGAAAAAAAAGGTTTTAGCTCTTTAAATTTGTGCCTCATCTAGCAGACAGGCTGCAGAGAGGTGCCAGCAGCTATTCATGATGGAGCGGGAAAGCAGGTCACGGAGTCACGGCCACTAAGAGCTGCTGTGCTATAGAGTGCCAGTGACAGGCTCGTCCAAGGCCACAGCCTCATCTGGCTGAAACGCACAAATTTAGGCACCAAATGTGCGTTAATGCTGAGAAACACAACTGATACTTTTGTGCATTTCAAACCCAATGCTCATTCCTATTCAACACAGAGATGCAAACATGAACACCAGTTTGTGTATCGTTCCTAAACACAGTTTTAAAGCTCTGATTTGTATTTTTATACTTGTGGACAAATGTCCCACACTTTGCACCAAATGTGATAGGAGTTAAGTAAACGGTAAAGGGAGTGTGAACCCGCACCCCCCGCAAGAAAATAAAAAACTCCACAGCCACTCGTCACACACAGACAGGAAATGGACAGCCACTTTGGGGAAATTGGATTCAGTTGTCGTCCACTGCAGAAAAAAAGGATTGAATCATGTAGGCATTTGGGCTGATTTAATGGTGTTAGCATACGCACAGTGGAACTCCACGGCTCGCGCCGTGCAGGCCTTTGGATTATTAGGTTCGGTGTAAAATCCGTCACTTCTCCGGAGTCCATTTGTTTGGGAGAAATGGATGAACATTAGCAGCAGTTCTGAAAGTGCTCCATTTTTTTTTTGGAATAAACCAGTGATGGATTTCTCTTCAGTTGCTGTTTTAACAGAAACATCTTTCTTCACAAAAGTAACATCCATCTTCCCACTTTTGTATGTTAAAGTTACCGTTCAAGTTCTAATACTTGAATTGTTGAAACCATAGACTGATGGGCTTGCGGGGGCAGGTCAGCTGGGATGTGGGTGGGGGGTTGTGTTTGAGAGCTTGAAGCTGCTTTTGTCTTTGATGATGTGAAGGACCAGAAGGTCTGGTGCACTTGGCAACGCAGAACAAAAACATGTAATGTTGTCACCAAGGATTTTGATGTTGTTATTGGGTGCTGCCGTCCCTCCACATTAATTACTGTTGAGTCTTCAGGCAAGGAAAAAATATGCTTCAAGGTTTTTTAATATAAAAGTGGACATACATTTTTATATCTCAGCAGTATTACCCTTCCTTTGCACATCTGTTTACCATAAGTTAAACACTTGCAGCCAGTTCCAGTTAACATTTAGCTGCAGTTATAGGTTGAGAGTTTTTTAAATGTGAAAACAACGTCTGAAAAAAATCCAGGGATCCTTTGTCGTTTTTGTACACCCAACCCCCAATTTACGAACGAGTTCGGGACCTAAGAACGGTTCGCAGGTCGATCTGTTCGCAGGTCAGTCCTTCCGTCCACTCGTCACTCGGGGATGTCCTGTATTTTTTTTTATTTTTTTGTGGTACCAAGTACTATACTTCGCCTATCCTAACACACCTAACACAGTGTAATTAATTAATACAGTACAGTAATAAAAATATAAATTAAATAAAAATATAATTTCTTACTTTGAGGTGGTCAAAAGCCGCTGCTGCGTCCCGTGTTAGCTCCCGTGTTAGCTTCTGGAGCTAGCCAGGCCGGAGGTGTTCGCGCGGCGGCCTGGCACGATCGGCGATAAATCCGCTGCTGCCTGAGACATCCACAAAGTTCACAGAGACGTTTCCAGCTAGTAATTAATCCATATGAGGCGATCCTGGTCACCAGTCTTCAAAGGCCGGCTCCCGTGTTAGCTCCCGTGTTAGCTTCTGGAGCTAGCCAGGCCGGAGGTGTTCGCGCGGCGGCCTGGCACGATCGGCGATAAATCCGCTGCTGCCTGAGACATCCACAAAGTTCACAGAGACGTTTCCAGCTAGTAATTAATCCATATGAGGCGATCCTGGTCTCCAGTCTTCAAAGGCCGGCTCCCGGCAGCTAACCTAAAATGGCGTCCGGTGTTCTACATTAACTTGTGACCGTCTAAACTGGAGACCTTCAAAGGCCCCCGTGACTGAACCTAAAATGGCGTTCGGTGTTCTACATTAACTTGTGACCGTGTAAACTGAAGACCTTCTACTTGCTGCGCAAGATTGCGCAATCATGACAAAAATGATCAGAAATGATCATTTTTATAATAATTATTATTTATAAAGCCTTTAAAACAACCACAGCTGCAACAAAGTGATGTACACATGAAATTAAGAACATTTAAACACAAAAAAAATAATAATAATAATATATATATTTTTTTAATACAGTAATTTCATATTTTTATTAAATATGATACGTTCGTAGGTCCGGGCGGCCGTAGGTCGATGGAGTCGTAGGTAGGGGGTCACCTGTACATTTCTTGTAAACTTTCCCTGTTTATACATGGCAATATTTTAGCAGATGCTTTATGCTAGGAGAAGTAGATTTAAAGATCTTCATCGTGCGCAGGTCTGTCACAGTAACAAATTTTGCTGGGCGATTACCGGTAATTGTCACAAAAATTATTGCGATAAATACTATTGTTTGAAATTTGACAATAATTACTAATTATTGTCAAATATAAGAAGAAATGTTGGTTAATTTTTGTGTGTAGTAGCTTTTTTGACCACCGGATGGCAGTATAAGACCGTTTGAACTGAAGGATGGATAGTGAGGGAGTGAGCAGTGTGTCTCTTTAAGAAAAATGGGAGGGAGGTGTCTTGACATGACATGGGCTGTCTCTCTTTCCTGTTTTTGGTTCTCAGTCGGATACTCGGTGTGATTTGAGCTCTTTAGCATAGCATTTTTCACACAAAGCTTTTAATAAAAAATAAAACCAGAAAACAAGTTCTCATCTTCGTTTTGCACAGAAAAGCAACTTTTTACATGAAGGCACGGGTTTCAACCATGAATTTTGGCCTTTGACAAGACGGAGTTCCCTTTCAGTCGGTCTCTCGGTGCAACATACTTGCTATGGGAATTGCGCCCCTGCGCGATTACCTGAAGGAATATACTCACGCCTTTAAGGCTAGGGGCGTCACCGCCGCGCCAGAAGCCCCGCCCTCTGGGTACTTAAGCGGCTTGCGCCCCTCCATCTTTCTCTTTTTTGCCCTTCACCTCGCTTAACACCTGAACTTCGTGGGACTTCTCTGTTGTCGCATCGCTCGACTGAGGTGAGCTTGCTCCCTACACTGAGCGTACAGAGAAATTTTCCTGCGTATTGCTGGGCTGGCGAAAGCTAGTCCAGCGTTTTTCTACTCACCTTCGAAGTTTTCTTCTTTTCCGCAGCTTTCGCTCGACGACGCTAACTGCGTCACAACCTCCTGCTATCATTAGCAGGCTAACCAACGTAAGCAAGACGATGGGGAAGACGGCTTCAAACAAAAGAAAACTAGGAACAACTTCGACGCTTCTCGCCGGAAATGGCTCCTGAGAAGGGAAAACGGAGGACAAGGAGGAGAAAAACCAAGACGACGAGTCCTCGCTTGCGCCCATGCCCCAGCGGATGCGGCTACGCCCGCTCGGCAATGGACACCCACGAGGCCTGTCCTGTCTGCCTAGGGATTCTGCACGCGAGGAAAGTGCTGGAATTCCCTGACTCTTACTCTCACTGCCGTCAAATGTCGGCAGTAGTGAGGAAATGACAGGCTGACGCGTTGGCTAAATCCATGGCTAGAAACGTGGCGCTGAAGGTCGCACGTCGCACTAAAGTGCTCGCTCCTGAACCGAAGCCAGACAACATGGACCTGGAATGCAGCGGCCGAGTCGGAGAGGACAATATGTCGGACTCCTCAGTTGCCGTCAAGGACTCGACGCCCGAAGTGTCCGACCAAGACGCCGAATATGGTCACAAAGGAGAAACTACTGATTCCTCCCAGAACCTGGCGCAAATAATAATAATAATAATTTGTCACATTTGTCATCTGTGTATGTTTCCCATACTTGACAGACGAAATTGGTCTTCTGCCTTTAACCCAACCACCACCAGGTGGTGCAACGAGCAGCCGTAGTCAGCGCTCGGGGAGCCTTGCCGGAACCGGACTTGTCAGTACCTGTCCTGTTCGACCTGTGCCACAGGGCGGCAGATGCCTTGCAGGTCACGTGGCCAGACCACACGCCTCGCCAACAGGCTACGAGGCTAGCGGGAAGCTACTTTTACGAGAAACAGCTGACAACGTCGCAGAAAATGCCCATTTTTCCGGACTTCCTCATGGAGCTCAAGCGCTCCTGGGCGGAACCCGGAGCTTCCATCATGCTGCCATTATCCCGACTCCTTGATGTCACAGGAATGGAGACAGCAGGCCTCGCCAACGCACCCCTGATAGAGGAGACTTTGGTGGCTCACCTGGCCCCCACAGCCACGGGGACGAAACACACGCTACCCAGCAGGGCCTGCCGCGCTTCGGAGAAACAACTCGAGAAATGCTACAAGGCTCAGGGCCTCGCGGCTCGAGCAATGAACGCATCGAACATGGTGCAGGCATACCTGGTGGAAAAACTCCAACATATCCAGGTAGCAAAAGGCGAGCAGGCTGCAACGGAAGCCATGGAGGAGGCCCGCCATGCCTCGGACCTTGTGCTCCGCATGATAGGGACAATAGCCATTTCCCAAGGCATGGCAATGGCGGAAATAGTTGTCGCCCAGCGCCATCTTTGGCTAACTCTGTCGGACCTCCCAGAAAACCAGAGGTCCACTTTCCTCCAGCACCCCATCGAGTCGACGGGACTCTTCGGGGGAACCCTGGAACGCATCCAGGCCAGACTGGAACAAAGACGCAAACAGGCGGAAGCCCTCCGCGAGGGGTTGCCAAGGAAAAGCTTTGCACCCCAAAGGAAGACACGCGTGACCTACCACGGAAGAGACCCGCTGGTGGCGGTGAAACCTTCCAGTACCGGTCAAGGACCTCTTCAGTGACCCAATGTGGAAAACAGACTCGAACCTGATGAAACAGGACAAACTGATAATTTTACAGGTTTGCCCGCCCACGTGGTACGGGAACCTAACTTCTTGAGCCCAGTCTCCCCTTGTAAAAAACTACGAGGAGTGAGTGGCATGTGTGCGCGCACCAAACATGACTCGAATGTTGCATGTGTAAACAAAACAAGCACTGTTTCAGACATGTACAAAAATAAAAGTACCAAAGCACAGACTGCCCTGGTTCTTGACTCGAGTCCCATTTTTATAATTAAACCATGTGGTCAAACTATGAACTACAGCAAGATACACAAGCCCTGCCAGAGACAGTCAGATCTCGTGATATATTCTGTCGGACCGACCAACCTGCTCAAAAAAGTACAAGAGGGGTCAAAGGTCACCTCTCTGGCGCTAAAACACGACGAGCAGCAATTCAACATGCCCTCCAGGCTCAGCGCACATGCACAGGCCTGGGAAGCGTGTTTACCAAATGATTGGGTCATGACAACGATACGTCATGGGCTCAAGTTGCAGTTCTCAAAAAGACCACCCCACTTCACAGGGGTGCTACAATCTAAAATTAACCCTAAACGTGCACACGTGCTGAGGGAGGAAGTCTCAACAATGCTGCAAAAGGGAGTGATTAGCTTGGTCTCAGGACGTAAGCTACGCTCTGGCCACTACAGTAAATACTTCCTGGTGCCCAAAAAGGATAATTCCCTGAGACCGATTCTGGATCTCAGGACTCTCAACAAGAAGATTAAAACATTTAAGTTCAAGATGCTTACGTTGCGGCAAGCCCTCCAGTCTGTGAGACCTGGAGACTACGAGTGTACAATGGATTTAAAAGATACCTATTTTCATATAGGCGTATGGAGGAAACACAGTAAGTTCCTCCGCTTTGTCTTAAGGGAAACACTTATGAATTCAAAGCTTTACCCTTTGGTTTAAAGACTACACTGCGTACATTTACTAAATGTCTAGATGCAGCCCTGACCCCTCTTAGGAATCAAGGACTTGGGGTCATGAATTACCTAGATGACCTGCTGATTCTGGCTGAAAGCAGAAAGCAATCCCAGCCACACTCCTATAGGGTGATCTCTCACCTGGAGTCTCTTGGTTTTGTCATAAACCTACAAAAAAGCGATTTGACTCCATCGCGGGTTACCATATTTTTGGGAGTACAGATCGACACCGTCCAGTACAGAGCATGGCTCTCGAAGGAACGAGTTTCCTCCATTTGCTGTTGTCTGGAAAGATTTAAACTGGACCAACGGGTCCATGTGAAAACCTGCCAACGCCTCTTAGGCCTCTTGGTGGCAGCCATTCCCTGTGTACCACACGCATTACTGAAAATGCGGCCCATACAAGTATGGCTAAACCAACGAATACAACCTGACCTGCCAAATCAAGCAGAAAAGGTTAGGATAGATTCAGAGTGCCTGGAGGCCCTATAACCCTGGAGAGATTTGTCCATTTTCACAGAAGGGGTCTCATTGGGAAAGGTGTCATCTCGTGTGGTCATCACGACGGACACCTCAAAAACTGGATGGGGCAATCTGTAGAAATCAGAATGCCCACGGCCTTTGGAATGAACAGGAAGCAAGATTACATATCAACTTCCTGGAGTTGTTGGCCGTATTTCTGTCATTAAAATACTTCTTCAACAAAGGTCTGATTGCTGGACAACACATCCTGGTGAAATCAGATAACAGGACCACAGTGTCCTTCATCAACAGAGAGGGAGGGACAAGGTCCCAGGCCCTCCTAGGACTGGCGCAGAGGATGCTCACATGGTGTGCTCCAAGAATCTTGTCACTTAGGGCGACTCATGTCCCTGGTGAACTAAATTATGGAGCGGACGCCCTCTCAAAAAGACCTCTTTTGGCGTCAGAATGGAGCCTGAACCCACGGATTGTGGAACAGGTCTGGTCACGATTTGGGAAAGCCTCTGTGGACCTGTTCGCATGCAGGGCTAGCTCACACTGTGACCTCTATTTCTCCTTGAGGGAAGCAGACGCTCCATTGGGTATGGATGCACTGGCACATGATTGGCCTGCAAGGGTGCTCTACTATGCCTTTCCACCTGTCCCTCTGATCGGGGCAACATTGGAACGGGTACGTCAGGGAGCTCTCTCCTTGATTCTCATAGCCCCTAGGTGGCCACAGAAAACGTGGTTCCCAGAGCTGATTTCAATGCTATCTGGGATACCATGGCAATTGCCTTCTCACAGGGACCTACTGACTCAGGCGCATGGGCAGCTTCTACACCCACGTCCAGAGTTATGGCAACTTTCAGCCTGGCCTCTGAAGGGATCTGGCTGAGAGCCTAAGGCTTTGGTTGCTTTGTCCCAAAACAAACAACAACAACATTAAGAACAAAGTTTACAAGGACCTGGGAGGTTACCTTGTGCTTGGCTGGGGTTTTCTACCTCCACATCTGTCACCCAATTTCTTGTGACGTGATGGGTCCATTTTTCCTCCTTTTTCTCAGGATGTTCCAACGGGAAAAGGGGATGATAAGTATTCACACTAATGGAGCACGCTTAGACTGTCTCTACATATTTATGCTTAGTGGAAACATCACGTTGGTGTTTCTTACATCTGGCATTTTTTCCTCTTAGCATGTGCTTTCTGCATTCCCTACAGAAAGTACAGGTAGTCCCCGACTTACGAGCGAGTTCCGTACTTATGAGTTGCTCGTAAACCGAAAATTCGTACCTCGGAAGCCCGCACGTGGCTATCACGTAAAACCGGAACTTCGCTCGCAAATCGGAAAAAAGACGCTAGCGCTACGGCGCACACCCGTTTATCAACATGAGACTGAACAAGCGTACATACTGATCCTTAAACATGCACAACACTTTATTTACAAGCAGTTAGCTAACACATTACACCACACATTCATCTATAAACACATACCTGTACAGTTTTTTCTGTACAACAGTGCTTTTCTCCGCCTTTGTTTTTTGGGGGTGGGGGTACAGAAAATAGTGCTCATGTAACCTTCCGCCACTGTACTTTTCCATTTGTCACGCAACAGACACGTAACCCCCCTCCCCTCCGCGTGCTCTATGTGCAGTCAAAGTGCAGTGCAACTGTCTAGTCCAGACAGAAAGGACTGTTAGTATCCTAACTTCATACAGAAAAAGTTTTAATAACTTACCGAAAGCCGTCTGCGTGCGCCGCCTTCAGCTGCATCTGTTAGCATTTAGCCCCCCTGAATCCGCAGCTCCGGGCAGTCCGGTTTATCTGCATCTCCAAAAATGCTGTTGGCTTTGTTATTCCAAGTTAGCTAGTTGTCCCCCGATATCTTCGGCTTCCAGGCCGACATCGATCCGAGCTTCAGGAACCTCTGATCGCACAAAGCTGGCTGTCGAAGCTGCAGCTCCGGTGGGGTCTGTTTTAGCATGTTAGCCTTAGCTCATACCATGAGCTACTGGTCTCGTGCGGTGGGAGCGATCGGCGGAGCGATTACGGCTGTTGCTCCAGGTCTGAGACATTCACAGAGTTACGCGAGTGTTTCCAGCTAATTTATCCGTATGAGGCATCCTCTTATGGGAGAAACCGTCCTCCAAAGCCGGCTGCCGAGTGCCGAGACTGGAACTAGAGACTGGAACTAAATGTAAAATGGCGGAGGCAGCATTTCCGGTTCCTGGTTCCCGTAGGAAGTTGTTCAAATAATGCTCAAAATTATATTAAAATAATAATAACAATGATACTTTACGTATTTATAAAGCCATTTAAAACAACCACAGCTGCAACAAAGTGCTGTACACATGAAATTAAGAACATTTAAACACAAAAAAAATATATATATATATATTTTTAAATTTCATATTTTTATTAATTATGATAATCTCGTAAAGTTGGACGCTCGTAAGTTAGGGGGCTCGTAAGTCGGGGACCACCTGTAGCTGGGAGACGCCTGTCTTTTGGGACGGATGCTCTCACATGCACTTTGCTGAGCATTTCAAGGGCGTGAATGGATTACGTTCCCATAGCAAGTATGTTGCACCGAGAGACCGACTGAAAGGGAACTGAAAGTTATGCACCATAACTCATGTTCCCTGAAGGAAGGGAACGAGGTGCAACATATCTGGCCCTTTTCAATGCTGAAAGCTCGGTGAAGTGCAATTTTGGAGAAAGATGGAGGGGCGCAAGCCGCTTAAGTACCCAGAGGGCGGGGCCTCTGGCGCGGCGGTGACGCCCCTAGCCGTAAAGGCGTGAGTATATTCCTTCAGGTAATCGCGCGGGGGCGCAATTCCCATAGCAAGTATGTTGCACCTCGTTCCCTTCCTTCAGGGAACATGAGTTATGGTGCATAACTTTCAGGTTTTTTCTGAGGTCAGCCTGCTAGCTTAGCTCGTAGCTTAGCTTCTCAGCTTATCTGCTTTAACGATCCAAAAACACGATTTTGTACAGTTAAAATGTATTTTCAAGAGAAAAGAGAAAGGGAAGGGTCAGTGAAGAGCACCAGAGTTGAGTTTGTCATCCAGTGTCTACAGTAGAAAGAGAGACACGAAGAAATAATAAAGCTGATTAAATGAAAATTAGGTTGATAATTTTCATTTATCATGCGATTAATGGATTTATTGTTTATCGCGACAGGTCTAATTGTGCGTCACATAAGAAGAA